>LKTO01000246.1:0-71955 GCA_001399465.1 Hymenoscyphus scutula
AATAATAAGTATAAAGATAATCTATACTAAGCTTAATCGCTATTAATTAGATCTATTAACTTAATAATATAAGTATAAATAACACTTTTCTAAGCTACCTTTACTAATTTAATAACCTTATCTTTATCCTTCTTAATATTATCGCTAGTAAAAGTAGAAGAAGAAAGAGAGGCGAGTCTATACTTTCTAGTAGTATAAGTAGTATCTATATAGCGATAAAGCTTATTATCTAAACTATAATAAACTATAGACTTATAGATAGTATATAATTCCTTAATCTTTACTATTAAAACTCTAAAAAGAAATTAGTTAATAGAAAGCTTAAAATAAGATAATAAATTAACTTACTTCTTTACTAATTTAACTTATATAATAGCTAAATCTTAAAGAGTACTAAATAGAAGAAGAGTAAAAGAAACGACTAGAGGATATATTAGAACATAGTTATAGCTATCTAAGTAGCGATAATAGTAAGTGTTAACTCGCTAAACTAATAATATTATAATAATAACCTTAATTCTTATCTAACTATCTCTATAATATAGCTTAAAAACAACTATTATATAAATTCTATCGAAGAGCACCTCGCGAACTATATCTCTTCTTAGTAGAAGAGGAATCAGGGTTAGCTTCTAACTAAGCGACTAGAGGAGAGTTTAGAAGCTTATCTAACGAAGTAATAAGAGAAGAGTTTAGAAGCTTATCCGACTAAGTAACTAGAGAAGAGGTTTAAAGCTTATTTAACTAAGTAACTAGAGAGAGGTTTTAGAGCTCGGCTAGAGAGTATAGAGAAAGTATAGAAGAAACTTAAGAACTATTATTAAGTTCGCCTCTCTAGAAACAAGTATTAGTAATAAGATTAAGAAGTTACGCTTACCTAATACTTAGAAGTAAGAGGTAAGCTTAAACAAGCCTTACTTCTATAGATCGAGCATTAAATAAGAGAAATTCGATCTCTATTTACTTATCTTTCTTTTTCATATCTTAAGAGTAGTAGTAGTATAAGTAATATAAGTAGATCTTAACTAATAAGCTATAGTAGAGAGGTAGTAGAGTTACTATTATTACTTAAAAGAAAGATTAAAAGGTAATATAGAATTATAGATATAAAAAGGTTATTTACTTCCTTAAAAGAGAACACTCGGCCTATTTAAGACTAGTACGCCTAAGAGATATATCACGTTTTCTTAAAAGTTATATATATATATAGTTTACGCTTATTCTACTAACTAGAGGTTTAGACGCTCGAGTACTTAAGAACTTCTACTTACTCTTCTTAGAAAGTAAGCTTTATACTTAAATAAATACTTTAATACCTTCTTCTCTATCTACTATAGCGTGATCAAGTCTCTAATCGCTTTATAGCTTAATAAGAAGGTATAGATATAAGCTTCTTTATATATATAGAACTAAAGAAGAAACGATAAATTAGTTTATATACTCTAGTTAAGGCGAGAGAAGAAACTAAGTAATATCTAGAAGTATTATAAGGCTTCTTAGAATAAATATACTTAGATATAAGAGACTAAGATTAAGGTAGCTAGATTAACTAGAGGTCTTAGTAGAGAGGTCTTTATAAGGCGAAGAGTATACGATAGTAACCTATAACCGGGTCGAAGCTAGTAATACTATAGATGGTTTTAGAAAGTGTAGAGATAGAAAGAGGTATTCGAGAGGTTCCGATATATATAACTAGAAGAGTAGCTAGAGATATAAGAGAGGCATCGATTATTCTATATTATAATAGAATATTAATAGTTCTATCACGTCTATATACTCTACTACTTATTTAGTTCCTTATATTAGAATATTAAGTAGACTTAGTAGTTAGAAGGAAATACTAATAAAAATATTATAGGTAATAGAAATAAAGATTCTCTAGATATTAAGCTTTCTCGATATAAAGAGCTAAAGTAAGACGTTATTTTCGTTTAGTATAAGAAATCGATATAGTTAAAGAAAGAGAAACTAATAATAGTTGTCGACGTTTCTTTAAGACAGGCTTAGTGTAGAGATACGCTAGGCTAAGAAGAGAATAGTATTATAAATTATATAGTAGTATATAATAATTAAAGACTAGATAGTATTCTAATAGATTAAAGTACTATTTATATATAACTCTTAGAAGTATTATTAGTAATAGATTAGATAATATAGAATCTTATTAGAAGGTTATATAATAGAGTTCTTAGAAGCTATAGAGTTCTTAATATTAGAGACTCTCTTTAAGCGAGAGACTCTAACTAAGAATAAAGGTTCTATATAAGACTAGTACGTCTACTATTAGATAGAAGCTTTATACTTAACTTAATATTATATTATTATTATTACCTTACTAGCTTTATAGTTATATAATAAGTTTACCTCTAAGTAAATAATCTATATATTTATATCTATTCTTATATAATAACTCGATAAGACTTAGTTAACTTAGTTAGTTTAAGAATCGTTATAGTAGTAGAGGCTATTATAAATAAACTTCTAAGCTAGATACTTAAAGTATAATAAAACTTAATCTATCTAACTAAAGGTATTATTTTAATAGATTAGTTACTATATAAAGAGGTTTATATTATAAGTTATTTACTTAGAGATAAACTTATTACTTATATAAAGTAGTTAAAACTAAAAGATATTAATAACTAAGTAAACTAACTTAAGTATAAAGCTTCTATTATTAGAGCGTATAGTAAATACTTATAAATTAAACTATAGAGATATCTATATATAAGAATAAAAGTTAAAGAGAGAAGTATATAAGAAAGTAAGATAGGCATTCTTATAAGAACGTCTATTCTTAAGCTAAGTAATATATAAAAACTAAGCGAACAATTAAGTGTATAACTAAGTATATATATAAAAGTTATATATATATATAAAAGCTATAATTAGAGTATAATCTTTAATATCTATCTAATAGTAGATATACTAGTCTTATATAGAACCTTTGTTCTTTGTTCTAATAGTTAGATATCTAACTTAACTATCGAGTAAGTGATCTACTTACTAGGTTGCTAGGCGAACTAGCGAGCTAGCATGGTCACGTGATTATAAACAAATGAAATCCCTGGATCGCTTAGCTAGTCTAAGCATCTCTATTTACTATAAGAGTTCTAATAGTACTTAACCTGTCAGGACGCCGCCTGGTTTTCACTTGTCACCTGCCTGAACACGTGATTCGCGACATACTTGTACGTAAAAGTAGCTCTTTTGGTCTACTTAGCTCTATAGAAAGCAGTACTTTAAACGTGAGCACGTACTAGGGAGTATCAACATCTACTATATTTAGTATATTTCAAGTAATTGAGCCTTAAAAGCAGACTATATATCCCTATATTTACCTACTAATTGCGCTAGAGCACCAACTCGTACATATCAGGTGTGGAAGGGATAGGTCTTCGCAAAGTTGTATTCACTTGTTTATATACTAGTAGATTTTTAAAAAAATGGCTAAATAGGTAGGTAAAGATACTACCTACAACAGGCTTTTGACTGTTACAAGTCGACGATTAGCAGCATTAAATCGGGCACCATAGTCTCGGGTGGCACAATTATCGAGTTGAATTCGATCGTTGGATTTAATAGTAATACTACAACACCCTCTTTCGCAGTGAATTCGATTTTCGGGCACTAGATGAGCCTCAAAAAATGAACAAAGATAAATTAGCTCCTTAGCTTTGTTAACGATAACTATGAAATACAACTGGTCTAGAGAAGGGGATGGAACGAACGCAATTAATCTTGCTTTGATTGTGGCAGGGGATGCGAAAGTGCGAGACCTACTTTCTTTTCAGTTTTGAACTCCAGATACAAGTATTCACTTGTTTCTGTGTCTTCTTGTCGGAAAAAAGTGACTCGCGTTAGTAGGCCTTGCCATCCGCAAAAAGCTCGGGTTCTCGCAGTGACTTCGTAGTAAACTTCTGGATGCGGAAATAAGAATAAGGATTAGAAGTTAGATGATTGCCTAATATCTTAGGCTATAGTCTATTATGAAATATTACTCAGAATACTACTCAGTGTACTCAGAGTAGCAACTCTACTCTACTCAAACTCTAATTAAGTAGTTGGATCTTTTGTGCTCACACTGACTATGAGGGAAAGTCCGCGCATGTAGTAACAGAGGCCGCTACTATGCTACTATCTCTTTACCCCTTGCGCGTACTACCCTTCAACTCCACGGAAGGAGGAGGGCCCTTTCGCGCTCTCCCGTGTTACTAGGGTGGCTGAATAGACATATGTGCGGTAAATTAAATAGTGGCTCCATTCCGTATCTATTGAACTATACGATACTTCTCCAAACTAATGAAAATGCTTAATAGCTACTCACTAATGTATTTGACGATAGGACGAGGTTTCTGCCGCAGTCTGCAATCACTGCCTGGATCGGAACAGTGATTACATTGATATAGCAAGTCTAAAACGCACGAGATGATATCAAGAAAGTATCAAGAAAGTACCAAAATCATTTCAAATTCATCCAAGCAACTGGGAGCCTCTCGTTCAATCACTCAAAATCTCGTGAATGAGGGGGAAAGACTAGAATCTGCTACAGTAGAACAACAGGTGCGTGTTTCCAAGAAGATTTTCGAAGAGCTGAGCTAGGTCTTTGAAAGAAGTCAAGTAGTACAAATAAAAAACTTGATCCTACATATTCTTCACACCATATATCTAGTGAGAAAGACAACAAGAAACTTGTTGAAATTTCGAATCACCCCGACAGAGCCAGAGACGAACTCGGTTTGCGTATGTCTGTTAACCCTTGTATTATTTGGTGGGGAAATTAAAAGATGGCTTCCAGGCAGCATACAGCGCTCTCAAAGAAAGAAACTAGAAGGTAAAGAAAATGTTAGGGAAAGATGTGGTTCTCGCGAACAGGCTCGCGGATCAATCACAAACTGGTCAGTCGAACCTGATATAGCTGGTTTTATCGACCTGCAAAACGTAAAATCAAATGGGACGATTGCTCTCGATACTGTTGATGTCGTTGTACCCAGGTTGAATAATCCCGCTGTGGCAATCTGTTGTTCCGTGCTATATGAAAAACTAGAACTGAAATGTAACCAGGAACGAATCCCTACTTGGCAGCTTCGCATCGATGGACAAAAGAGAAACAACAGAATTGGAGGAAATTTTGCTGCAGCTGAAAACACAGGGATATCAGCAAAATAACAGAGGGTTTTTAGAATGACTCTTTACCTCCCATTCCAGGAGGGCCAAGGTTTCACCCTGTCTAACCAGATAGCATGAAGAACAAGCCCAAGTGACCTCCACGACCATCACAGGAAAAACTGGAAATATCGACATCGGCGCAGATTGGAACCGGAGGCCGATCACTGGAATAAATATGTACTCATGATGAAGCGTAGAGGCACGACCGAAGGACCTCAAAATAAATGAAGGGAGAGCTTCCTGGTCTGGGTATTTTGTGGGTGTATGCACGAGATTTCGTAATTGTCGATCGTGGAAAACATGACTTTCAAACAGGATCGTGAGAAACCTTGAACCAGCTAAACCAACACAAATCTCGAGGACTCGTATTTATGTTACCTCTGACCAAGAACGCTGCTATTTGTGCGAATGTCACTCTTAGAAGATGATTCGCTGAGAAGTTGAGAAAATGGGCTGATAACGACAACAAATTACGCAAGTGCAACAACGACAAATTCAAGAAGAATCGATTCCTGCTTTAGCAGAACCAATAGAATGGTGATATCAATGTTCAAGACAAGCGGTGCAACTTCGTATGGCTCTCATTCGACGGCATGGCTGTCGGCTGCCATCTCTCCTGATCTTTCCCGCGCCGAGATTTTGGCTAGGTAAGATTTCGGCTCCGAATCCCTCACGATCGACAGGGGACCCGAACATGGGCTTTAGATCGAGGCAGTTACATCCAATTGCGATCGTTCATGATCGAAAAATGGCTGATTTGCATTTGATAAAAAAATCGAGAATGGTACTAGGTGACAGTAGTGGGTGCTTCAAGAATTTTCGACAAGACCGAGTTGATCAATTCTTAAGCATGACGGTCCCCGGAATTCTAGGGTGTGGATTTTCTGGCTCCCAGTTCTTCAGATTCTTCCTTTCAGTTCCTCATCTTTCTCGAGTTGAGACCGAAATTTAATTCTTTCAAACCCTATTTTGGAGGGATGTTCTAATTCATTCCTTCCCCTTCAAAGTAAACAATACGCTCGCTTCGGGCTAGCCTCGGCACTTCCAACGTCCCAAGAAGGGAGCTTCGACTCGCTCAAACCACTTGACTAATTTCGAAATATCCATGGATGACACTTTTAGGTGGTTTGTTACCCGAATCTCTCAGTATTTTCAAGTGCAGAATACGAAAACTGGTATGTATACTTTGTTGGGGTGTTCCAAGCCTGCATTGCCACTATCCTCACGTGCTGTACAACCATCTCATGCTAATCATTTCTTAGTTCCATCAATGGTGTTGATATCGAGAATCAAACAACCGACCTTTTCGAGGCGTTCTAGTAGACTCCACGGCTTCGATGCCTTCCGGGTTTGCCCAACAATGACCTCCTCGGATTGATTGACGCCTGCACCATCACGTACCAATTTGCCTTTTATCTCGTCCCTGTTCACCACGAACTACCATCATAACTAGGCATACGATATCAGGAGATCGGCTTTCCATAGGTGCTCACAGGTTGTTCTGATACTATTTTCAATTTACTGGCAAACTCACCAAGTCGCCTGTATGCTTTCACAATGGCCACCGACAACCCCTCGTCTAGATAACACGTCGTTTTGGCGCAAACCACGAAATCCAACGAAAGAAATCAACAACTATAATGTCAAAACACGCCAGCGACTAAAACATACCCAAAAACGCGTCCATGAAAGAATTCATTAAAATTGAAAAAGAGAGGTATGACAATCATCCTCTGTTCGCATTCAACAGAACATTACCCCCATTTTGACACATCCAAACCTCCTTCAATTGCTTGTTTGTCCGTTTCAATTCCATGTTTTCCTCCTCTACCTCTCGTTTTCCTTTCTTCAAAGTTTCAATATGCAATTTCGCCAATGCAAGAACATCAGCTTTGCTAACCCTTCTCTCAGGTCGATCACCTCTTTCGGGTCCATTCATGTGGTCTCCGACAAGATCAGAGGGGATCGTTGACAGCAGAAGATCAAATTGGTCGTTGAGCCGCGTACGGTATTGTTTTTCGACCAAGTTGTGCGAAGTTCTATTGTTGTTTGCGGTTGCATTGCTCGAGCTAGGCGACGACTCTGGGGAGGTGCTCTCGTTGAGAATGCCGTTTCGAATTTGGTGTGGATTTCCTTTCCGTGGGCTCCGCTGTCCCCCGGTTCCGTTATCATCGTCTGAGGGAGAGGTTTGAACTCTAGAACTGCTCTTCCTCTTGTATGGCCCTGAAGAATCTCCCCACTTGGCCCTTCTTGTTGTCTTCACTGCAGTCGTCGATTTTGAGCTCAATGCTGAGCCTCGAGTGGAGATACCATTCAAAGACATTGAGGAGCAATCAATCTCCAAGTTGGCTTGTGGCTCCGCAACAATTTTCTTTGCAACTTGACCATCGCTTGCAATGCTCCAATCGTTTTCATTCCATGATACTCGAGAACTTTGCTGCTGATGAAGCACGGTGTTTTGGTTGTAAAGAGGGAGAGGAGCTAAACCCTCACCAGGATCGGTTGTTCTTCTAAAAGTATCGCCGAACCCACCCCAATTGTTGAACGGAAGGTCTACCGGAGAGCGGAGGGGAGTTGTGACATAATCTTCGACCGGCTGGCTTCCAGTATACCAGCAAGCAGTAGTAGGTGATTGTTCATGGCTGGCATTTTGACTCGAGCTAAAATCCACAGAGATGTACCCTCCCGAGGTTAGGAACGCGTTCTATGTTGCAATCAGCATTCGGGGTGCTGCTTGTCTATTTATCGGTGGCTTCACCTGGTCATTGCCCCCCACCATCTCGACTTCTGGCTTCTCTTGGTGAACTTTATGGTTGAGGTTCATTGTATGGGTGGTTGTGTTGGCCGAACTTGGGGTATTCTTCTGATTAGACTCACCCACGATATATAAAAATCCTATAGAGCCTCGTCTACCTTCTCCGGGGAACTCTTTTCTCTTCCGATTGAGTCGGCCTTTCAGGAAGCAGCGCCTAAGATTAACGCCTTACTTTTCCGTACGGATCAACCACCAAGGGTCGGCCTACAGAAAGCGTCACCGGAAGAGCAGCATGGAGCCAAATCGGGTGGATGACATTGCAACCACAAAACGACAAAACAAATCAAGCCAGACCCCTGCTGGAAATGCTCCCGCCAGCTCGGATTCACGATTAAAGGCCAAAACCTCGATTGCCAGCTCCCCTTTGCCAAGCCGCCCTTGGGCATGCCGTCGCACAGTATTAGCAAGCATGCATTATGAGGAGTATCTCTCCAATCACACAAAGGTTCTTCATGCCATCCCAGTGGTAGATACCGTAGTGTGTGGCCTATGAAATGCAATGTGCAAACACGATTCCGGGACGGCGCATATTTCCACCCGGTATTTCGACAGTAGCCCCAGCCAAAGTTATACTTCTCGTCAGAGCCGTCACTCAAAGAACATTCGGTCAGTGTTACGCGTGTACAATACAACGAAAGCTTCTTGGGGAGGCCAGAGAAGGTATTCGAGGGTCATCTGATAGAGGGAACCACGTGATATGTATTTCCCCCCTTCTCCAATTCGTTAACCAGTTTCTACAATTTTGAAATTAAAGTACATATTAGAGACTGTTTTGATTTCCTGACTAGATTGACCCAGGCTCCGACCTAGCATGCAGTGTCATGGAAGCAGTCATCTTCAAAACTCTTCGTCCGAAAAACACTTTTTCAAATTGCTTGCATGGCGCGTACTCCAATTTTCTCGAGACTACTCTGCACCATTCCGTCTCAGAAGAAGTATCTTCATGTCGTATCGTATTGCAACCATCTCGTCTTCTCCCGGCCAGACATCTTCAAAATTTTCTCCGATTCGGCTTTGTTGGGCCATTTTTGCATCATCAGCTTGCTGTCGTACGCACTCAGCATCTTTTTCTTTTTCCCCAGGTGGCAAGACGAGGGGTTTCGCCTATCGGTTGGAAATGACTTCCTTGTCACCAATCCCTCTCAGAACTGGCGGGATTGCTCTCCGGGGATTGAAGGCTGGGAAATATGCTCGCTGATCTTTTCGAGAAAAGAAAGTAATGCTCCTGGCAGTATGAAAACCACAACGAATAAGGCTACCTTTTGCTCCTCTCGTTGGTGCGGGGCTGGCTTCATGTCGTTCGATGGCTGGCTGTGATGTAGGTGTGCACGGCCCCCTTTTTTCGTCAAGAGTTGGAGAACTGAGGGTTCTTCAATTCTGTCATAATTCAAGCATATCAAGACTTTTCGTCCTACCCCGGATGGCATCTCTCGAAGCCGCTGGATCTCTGAATGGTGGATGAAGCAAGTCGTGCTACCTGAGAAGATGATGGGGGGCTTCTCTGAGCACTTTTTGGCCGAATCGAGTTTGGGGTGTTTACGGATGGATCCTGAGATGGACTGCTTGTCTCAGGTATGGCAGTTCTAGCTTTCGGCTGGGTTGTTTGCCATTATCTGGCGGTGAGCCACCGGTGTCGGTTGTTGCGGCATTATTGATAATGTCGGGTGGGTGTCGGTTGGGGTGTTCGGCATCGAAAACGAACCGGATGGCCGAGGTTCGTTGAAGGTGGGCGAATTGACTTTTCTGTTGCTTCATTGAAGTTTCGATGTTGCAATTTTCTTGGCTTTCTCCTTTTGTTTGCCTTGGTTTCTCATTACCAATAGTTTGTGGTCGGACGAGTGATCACGGGAACTAGCAACCGAAAAAGGGGGTCGTTGTAAGAAAGATGTTGCGAGAAAGAAAGGCGAGAAGGGATGAGCAAGTGGAAGTCACTTCAGGGTGAGTTGATATTCAATTTTCTCGCTTTTCTTCATTATATCACAAACGATTGTTTTTAGGCATAGGGGTGGAATATGGAACAAAGTTTCGAGTTTTGCCTAAAAAATAGGTTACCATTTCTGAAAAGTGCAAAAGTACGAAGCCTTTTGATAGTATGAAGTAGCTCTTGAAGCTCCTTGATACTACCTTGTGGGTTTTTGAGATTTAGGACGAGGGGAAAAAGCGAATGACAGAGGTGGGGTTAAATTACCCCTCCATATGTGTCCAAATTTGTCACTCTGTTGCCACAAAGGACATCGAGAGAGATAACATAAGCAGCAATAATTTTTTCCTGTTGTGCGAAATCATCGATACTACTCACTGGGCTGAAGCAAGAAGGGAAATCGTGGATTCGTGGTGTAGTTGACATCACGTCAGTAACGAGTGCCACTGCCGCTTTACGCTCAATTCCACGATGCCACGGTCACGCGTTGCTAAAAATACATTTCGTTTTCGTCGACGCGTTCAGAAAACAATTCTCTTCTTTTTCAATCCTCTCACTGATCAGAATCATGGATGCAGCAACGATTTCCGCCATCGCGGCGCTCGTTGTTGCTATCGTCGCACTGGTGATCGCAACGGCTCAGGCAATACAACAATATTTTATCACTGGACAAGGAATTCGCCTTTGCGACAGCGTGGTATTCTCAGATATGCCGGGACAAGGTCATCGAATATGGCAAGCTTCGCAATTCAGATTTCGAGTCGTATATTCAATACCCCAAATTAGCTTACCAAATCATGTTTGGCCGTCGAACTGGGCCGTGTCGCATAAAGAAAGGAGGAACTCCCTTCCGTATCTCTCGCATTGTGTTCCAGTGTCGGGTGAAAGTATACCCTGGAATGAGCGCAATAGCGATAGTGATAGTGAAATTTCTTTTATAAGAGGAAGTTTGGTTGACCGGATCGGTATGATATGGAAGCAGAGTGGTATGCGGTCATTGTGGAAGACGGAGAAGGGACCAGAGGCACCAAGGGCCGTTGGTCTACGGACAGGAGAAGCTGCTTGGGTATCATTCAGCAAGATTATATATTATTCTTGCCACGAGGATGTTCGGTACGACCTTGTCGAGAGAGATGTAGACAGATGTCCGACGGATTTACCTACTGTGCCAATGCCAGTGTCACTACGAGATGTTGTCGCCATGGCTTTATCTGTTGGCATGCATTGTACTGAAGCTTCGTTCACTGCTCGAACACTCTCAATGCAAGGATCCGCCGGTATACTGGCAACCTCTCAACATCCTGTTGTTGGACCTCTCCTGCATTTCAGCGCCGGGGACACTAGTGTTCTTCACGGTGTGGTTAGAACGGGTCATATTTCCACAGATTGGCTTTCAAGGACGTGGGACTGGTGTATTGTTGCGGGGGAGTCTTTTCAGCATCGAGATAGGAGGAACGTGGAGAAAACTGCTGGCGTTTGGGTTCATCGTGTTCGATCATCTGGAGCTAAGAGTCGGGACATTGTTGTGGGAGAGAACAAGAAAAGACGTCGGGCGGCTGTTGCGGAAGAGGACCGCAGTTTGGTACCGTTAACACGTCCCGCAATTCGGAAATCTCTCACCGAAAGGAAAGGGCTACATGACGGACATTGGCAACTCGTTTACAATAAGCCACCTCCGGTGCTTTCTCAGTCCCCGTCAGCTACTGTCAGCTCAGTTCGAGCTCCGACTCAAGTTCCCATTCCTACTACTGTTTCTCCATCTCACCCTTCGAGGGAGTCAGCTATTGGGCCAGAACTAAATAAACCTGGAAAGATCTTGAAAAAACCAACTCGGCATGAAACACTTCAATCTACTGTAGAAGATGATGATGAGAGTGATAGGCCTGATTCTTCTCTTTCAGTGGATAGTCATGATAAATCTTATTACGCGTTATTTCCTCGGCAAGGTCCTACCGCAATACCGCACACCACTACGCTTTTTGAAAATGGCGGTCCAATAAGCGAAACAAGCCTAGAAGCAAAAAAACGGCAAGCGGAACGAAATGAAAGGGCAGCGAAAATCGCAAAGGATGAAGAAACAGCTACGAAGCTTGAAAAAATGGGGAGAAGCCAGACAGTATCAGGAGTCCTACTACTTGAATGGAGAAAAGAACCAGCAGAGGGGTCGTCAGCATCCGAGAAAACCGTTGGAAAGACCAAAGAGATGAAATTGACGGAAGAAGAACAAGATGCACTAGATCGAGAAGCCGAACGAAAGAAAGAACGAGAAGCCCGGGATGAACAACGGCGTAAGCGAAATAACGATCGTGGCAAAGCGACTTCTTTGTACGGAAAGATCAATTGGTTTTGGCTTTGCCAATCCGATATCATGCCAGGATTTTGGGCAACGCCATGGCGTTCATTTAATGGCCTAGATGAGCGTACTTGCTCGGGCGCTATGAAAATTGTCTTGGCCGCACTCCTCGGCTTCACGGATGACAACAGCTTGCGATATGTCCTCCGATGGAGCGGGCTGGGAGGTCCTGCTATGGATTGGATGCTGGATGGCAAAATTACATTTCCTGCTTATGCATACAATGCGCGAGATGGAGTTGTTTGTGATGGCTTGTATCCAGGTGTAAAGATCGATGTCTTCAAAGAACCCATTCCGGCCCTTGAACTTTACTCATCATACAACTACCAAGTCACACGACGCCGAAGGTTCGATACTGAAACTTGCCAAAACGAACTCTTGGAATTGATGAAGCTTGACGCCTGGCTTTCCATCTGTGGTCGAACTGATGAGATTATGGATGGACGAAATGATCTCATCAAGCAAACACCTGCCATGGTGGAACTCCTCTTTGAAGAATTCACAGTGGATTTCCTCAATTTGGATCAGTCAGATACAGAAGGGGGGATGCAAGACAATCAAGAACTTGCTGCGAATGTGATGGATTTCTTGCTCGATGAGGAGTTGTCTGGCGCAGAACAAATGTATATTCTTGTAGCTACCTTGAGAGCTGCGAAGGTGGGGTTATCAATTCTCGAGGGGCCAGATACTCGGCCATTGCAAGAAATTCTTCGGGAAGATGTTCAAGTTCACATGGTGTAGGCACCCAAGAGCTCTCAATTAGAATGACACATCGTCAACTTTCGAATGTGTTGCTATGTCTCGAGCCACCACATTTGTTTTGTGGGTGTATATTACATGTAAAGCAATAGTCAGTCTAGTAAATAACGATGAAGATTGTGTTTCTGCTGTGGGTGACCCCGTGACCGGCAACACTCCCTCCAATCTCAGAATAATAGTACTTGGGATTCCCTAACAAACTCGTACTTGACGACTATGAATGTAACAAGACACTGATGCGACAACTCACGCACGCTTTGAACCACAAACTGCTTTTCACCCCCCGAGCAGAACCCATCGTGGGTTGTTGATATGTAAGCATCACAGCAGGCGAGCCCAGGATGGAGAATTAATAATATCAATTGTCACCATTTATAATATTATGTAACCAAGTTTCTTTCTCTAAAATACTTCCAGCTACTATCTCTGACTTTATAGTATAGGCTATAGTGAGTTTTCATTCCAAATCCTGCTTCATAGTACTGGTGGGACGTATTCTTCGTATGATTGGACAACTTCGTTGTACTTTCTCACCCCTCGGTTAACTAGACGACCCACCACAAGCCCAGTGGCCGAACACTTACACAAACAATATCGACGTTGCCACGTAGATGGTTTCACGCCAATGACAAAGAGAATCTGATTTGAAAAAATTTAATCAAACCCTCCTAATAGCCGAATACGAGATTTTCCTTCATTTTTAGTGGCCTTTTAATTATTTTTATTGGCGCATGTGCCAACCTAGTTCACTTAGAGCTCGAGAATTCAACTATCATTGAGTGCTTATTAACTCGTCGGGTGTAGGTGGTGGCTGTGGGTAAAAGAAGATCAGGTCGCACCGCATAGCCTGGGGTGTTATAGTAAGCGATGAGGCAAGCAAGAAGGGAAATGCTATAAGCGAGAACTGATGAATGTGAAAGAAGCTCAGGTATATAACACGCTCTTTACATTGCTCTACTATCCCCCGACAGACTATCACCTCAAGCAATTCGATCAAACCACTCCACGTCTTTCACTTTGAACTCTTTATCCCAAACCCATCGATTTCAAGAATCCAAATCCTTCACGATGCGTTTTTCAATCACTTCCACCCTCACCACCTTCGGCGCTCTCACCGCCAGTACATCTGCCTTCGTCATTGACACCTTCAGTGGCACCAACTGCGGTAGTGTCGTCCAAACCGGTGTCAACATATGGGACAACACATGTGCGACTTGGCCTGAGGGGTTCCAGTCGTTCAGGATCACGGGTTGGGGTGGTAGCCATCAACGCGGGTACTTCTTTGCGCCTGACAACTGCGGTAGCCTTCCTGGGGCCATTGACCAAGGCTACGTGGATTACACCACCAACGACTTCACGCTTGGTCAATGCTATAGCTTCCTCGGTGGATCCGCCAATGCGGTTGCTTCCTACGCTGGTTAACAAGAATCGGAACTCGGTTAGCAAAGACCTCATTTCATTATTGCTGAATCTAAACTGACTATCTCCTAGATCTGTGGTGGCGCTACAACCGGTTAGGGATGCCTTGATTGTTATATTGGAACCATGAGGGTTCCTCGAGCAGGTCGAAGTCGTGACTACTTTGGGTTCATTGCCAGTGATATATACAGGGGGTCGAGAGAATAGAATTGGTGATATTTTCAGCTTTGGGGAGAGTGGAGGGGTGGAAACATAGTTTGTTGACCTTATCAACTGAATGCCAACCGGTTTTCTGAAATTCAAATTCGCTTCGAGTGTCACGATGTCCTATATGATAACCTTTCCAAGCTTCTCAGTTTCGTGTCAACGGTCTAGGGCTTGCAACAACGATTTCTTTCTAGGTTGGCCTGAACAGAAACATAAATTGCCATTCCCTGTCTTTTAATGCGCAGCAGCTCAGAAATAATGAGCCATGATGGTTTTCGCAAGAAGCTACCTAACCGAAGGTGCCTAAGCCAAGCCAGATACCATTATCTCATTCCTATCATTTGCTCAACAGAGACCAAACCATCATGGCTTTCAAGTAGTTTCCAGTATCCCCTCAGCTGCCATCAGGATCAAAGCTGGTGCCTGAGGAATTAACAAACAATAAGAAGCCGCATTGAGCGTAGAACAATAGTAAAATTATAAAAAAGTTGGTAAAAGGTCTAATAACTACTAGATAGATACTACACCCAAGTGTTACTAGATTCTATCAAAAACTATAGATGTTAAAGAAGTGCTTTATAAGGCATCGATAAAATTGAGTATATCTATTGGCTCGCTAGAGCCTTGGCGCCCCACTTTGATCCTGATGGCAGCTGAGGGGATAAGCTCCTAAAACCGTGCAAGATATGGAAAGTCAAACTCCAGCCCAAGTTAAAAAGAAAAAGCGAGGACTCAGCAATCCTTCCAGGTCCCGGCTCTATTAATGACAGAAGCGAACAGAACGCGGCGGACTTGAGAAATGTTATTAAAGGCTCATGCGGAAGGTTCAGAAGAGTGAAACAACCCTTTGAAGAGAAATCTTCCATCCTCATCCCTGTGCTCAGATGTGATCAGATTCTCTCGCTTCTGAGTACTGAGCCCCAAAAGAGCTTGTGATTGAGGATATTGTTTCTTGCGGTTTAAATTGAACAATAAATAGCACCTGGGCAAACAAAGGAGGAATAGAAGGGTAGTGGGTAACTTAGATTGGTATTTTGCTTGTCAGGTTCGTAGCTTACTTGTTACCTGCTTGAGGGAGGATGCTATACTCAATAATAATCAGAGTCTGACGTGTTATTGTACGAGCAAAAGTAAGTTTTATCCAATGAACTCCTTATACTGTTCACAAGTAAAAATCTAAATGTAATGTTAAACCATGTTAAACTTACAACAAGTAATATGCGACGTGAAAGAGAATGTAAGTGAAGGTTAGGTAAAACCGGTTATCAGCGGGATATCAGATCATAGTTCTTCCTAGATCGGCACAAATAAGAATTTTGAACAAATACTCGCAACAAATTTCCAACCTCCAAATGGGCAACGCAAACAAGTTGCTACCACCTCGCTCTTCGATCCTCTACCCCTTTCCCTTGGCCGCCGTTTTGTATGCAGTGGAAGTGTCTATTGCCAATTATCTCGAGCAGCCATCTGGTCGGTCAACAGAAGAGAAACTCGATCTCTCATGGGCGCGATAGGTTACTTAGAGATCTCTTATCCGCGCTCTTGAGGTGGTCTATTGAGTTCCGTCTTCTCGTTCATCCCATTCCGATACCCTGTTGATTCTTGCGGATCTCGTATCTTAGCAATTATAAAACTCCAAAGCTTCCTTCCCTCGTTGTCCCAGCGTACTTGTCGCTGTCTGTGGAGGAGTTAGTGGAAACCTGCCTCCTCCGCTAAACGTTGCTGGGTATTGGAAAGAAGATGACCTTTTTAGGCAGCTTGGTGGAAATTTGATAGCCTCGCAGTTTGCAAGCAGAGGGTTTCTGGGTATCAACTCTCCAGTTTCTATTCATTGCGTTCTAGTAAGGCACGAGGACCATACTCCAGGACCGAAACAAGCGTCCCAAGCTCAGAAGTTCTCGTGAAAGACAGGATGAAGAGGTGTGCGGGTCCACGTTTTGTTGTTTATTCCATTTCGGTATTTATCGCATTTCGTGATTTATTGCATTTCGTTATTCGAGGTCTCGGTGTTTTCCTAGCAATCCTGTTAAACCTGCTCTCTTCTCCATGTTTTACTTGCGTGCCTTTCTGTCCTTGGCGTGCAGCCTTTTTCTGTTTCCATAATTCCTTCAGCCGCTTAGCAAGTTTCAAAAACAGGATGATAAAGATTGCGATTCCTTAACGATGGTCATCCTTGTATCTGATGTTCTTTTCAGTCAACGATGAAAGCGGTTCGATAAAACGTGGAAAGATACACCAGTCGTTATATCAGTGGAAGTTCTCTGGGCAGTTTGAGTTTCTTTATTTCGAGCGTTGAAGGATCTTCGGCGCTGTCTTACCCCTGTATAACTGTGGTCTGCTGCTGCATCCACGATGCTGTGTGTAGTGTGGGCTCTGTCTTTTCCTTGAAATCGGCCTCTAGTTGAGGTGGATGATAGCAAGGATTCGGAGATCGGAATTTGGGCAATGCGCTCCGAACGGTACCGCTATTCTGGTAGAGCTGAATTGGAAAATCTTTCCCCCACTTCAAGACCCAGATATGTTCCCTTGACATTTACTTGTCTTTGAGAATGATAAAATCTTTCGTCTAGCTAGGTAAGTTGATTACTTTTTATTCTTATCCATCTCTGAAAAACTGGTAGAATTTGCAATTTGTTGTAGTCGCAAGGATGGTGCGCTTTGCTGTCTCGCTTAATCTCGCACTTTCCTAATTGAGCTTCATTCACTGAACGTTCCATCAATCATTGCTATCTTATCAACTATTTCTATATAGGTCGCTGGTAGCAGTGGTTGTCTTGCGGAGTAGCTTTAACATGTCCCTATTTCATATCCTTTGGATGTTATATATACTTTGAGGTTTTACAGTCACAGCAGAGCCCTGCCTTGCGGTTTCCAGATAGCTCTGAAGAACCAGATCTGCACTGGAGGGAACCATACTTACACTGGAGGGACATGAGAAATTTTGATAAGAGATGGTTATTCTTGTGCAAGTTATGGGTGGAACGCTGGAGAAAGCTGTCTTGGATTTAAGCCAAAGAAAGGCCGTAGCCAAAGAAAGGCAATTGCCAATTTTCCTGTGATTTACCACCTTGATAGTCTGAAATGGGTATGTCCGTTCCGTACAGTGGGTAAAAGTTGGCACACGACTCTTGTGGGCTCTCTTGGCGAGTCCTCTCGTCCCCTCGCTCCACGCTCACTGCTGATACAGCGTTTGGATACCGTCTTTGGTCCTTCCTTGATTTTGCTCCGACTTACTCAATCTCCACTTCTACAACAATACTCTCCATACTTCTGGTCAACTAGGAGTCAATCATGGAGAGTGTAGAGGAGAAGATCGCTCGCCTGGAAGCCGAGAACCAAAGCCTGAAGGCTCAAATCCGCGCAAAGGCACCACGACAGTACACCGCGATCAGTGTCATATTAGCGAGCTGGGAAACAAGCACCTGCATGGTTGCGAAAGAGTTGGACAATCTCACGCAAGTATTGGAGGATAGATACAAATACACTGTCCATCAAATACTCATCCCCGGCTCGGATTCGACACATCAACTGAAGAGCCAAATCAAATTCCTGATGAGGAAGAAACAATCCACAGAAACTTTATGGGTGTTTATGTATGGTGGACACGGAGGTCGAATCAAGATCGCTGGGAGAGCCTCAAAGATCCTCACTAGGGGGACTGTAAGTTGCAGATATTCAACTTTCTCTGAAAGACAGCCGACTAATTCTTATCAAAGACAGGAGGAGTTTACTATTGGAAAAGACCCATATGTCGATTCTGGAGTAATACAACAGTTTTTCACCGATTTTCCAACCGATGCAGTTCTCATCTACGACTGCTGCTTTGCTGCAACCACCACCGGCGATGGTTCACCCATCAAAAACGGAACCGTAACCGACCTTCTCGCTTCCTCCGGATTCGACACCGAAGCACCCGGTCCAAGCCCACAATCTTTTACATACGCAATGACCAAAGTCCTTCAATCGCCACCACAGGAGGAATTTTCGATAAAGTGCTCGTACTACTGTGTCTTTGCTAGACTGGAAAACACAAGCTTTACCACAACACCGGTGTATACCACCTTGACTGAGGACCAGGGTCGGGAAATTGTTTTACGCAGACTGCCACCATCAAATCTGCGGAAGAACCCCAAGAGGTTAAAGCGAGCGGGATTCTAGGGAGTTGGGAGGGGAATGAAATGAAAGTTTTGTGGCGTCAATACAGATCAATATGTCTGGAAGGGACGGCGACAAGGGTTTATGGGGAGGAGACGGGGGGGCTAGAGGATAGAAGTCGGAGGAGAAATAGAAAGATAATAAGGTTGAAAGCGGATAGAACGGGGCCTTCTTAGAGGCAAGGAAGTTTCGATTGTGGAACATTGTAATCATAATGTCTCTTTTTCCAGTTACTCAAAAAGGTTGAGAGTTATTTAACTAATAATAAGACACTGGAGCTGGGTACCATTACTGTCTTTTGGCTACGTTTCCCCTTCTTCCAGATATCTTAATAGCATAAAACTTTGGAAATTAGACTCTCTGTCAAACACTCATCGTAAGTGCTTTTGATCCACTTTGGAAAAGATAATCCGAAAAAACAAGTAATACAACAGTAAGCATAAGAGCACAATATTTCGAAAGGAACACACATAGAAGTAACCAAGGTTAAGTACGTACAAACGAGCATCAACACGGTGGTGGGTCACTTGGTTGACCCGGCTCTTCCAACGGACCTTCTCGGCACCAACAACGACAGATATTGACCTGGCTGCTCATCACCTACTAGGTCGCCAATGTCAGCGAAGAGTTGGAAAGCGACTTCCTCTCCTCTGGAACTGTACTGTACCTATCGTATCGTATCTGTGCATCCCTTGTCTACAGTCAGTGCGATTAAGTGTTAGCCATTTACGCAAACCCCACTAAAAATCGCTATTTTACCTACTTTATAACCTCTAATAAAACCTTAACCACTTACTAAGAAGTAATATACTTCTATGACAGGACTTATAAGTACACTAATAATTATTTTGCTAACATACATGGAGATAATAGTAAAAGATAAACTTTTAACAATACTTCTCCTCTAACCCTTAATTTTTACCCCGCGATTTAGGTCTGTCGGTATATAATTCCGGTGAATAGCACCTTGTACGAGAGCCTGGTGGATCTACATGCTTTATGTCATGTGAGTGGCTTGCTACTCACATACTTAAGCTTGTAGGACTCCCACTCTCTTTACCTTTACTCTTCATACACGAATGAATACAAACAGAGATTATGTTTGTGTATCACCTTTTACGACTACCAGGTCGTACTAACAAGGTCCATTTTAGTATAAATTTAGACATTTCTAGAGTTTTACTATTTCTAACCTTTAGTTTATTATAAGGGTTTGTGATGCAAAGTTTTAGAAGAGGAAAAAGAGTAGGATTTATAAATATTAAAAACGTATAAAAAAATTAAAAAAATTAGATAACGTGGTTATTATAATAGTATAAAGTGATTACGCTGAGTTTCGGTGTAAAAACATTGAATAGCTCAGACTAAATCACTAGTACTGTACTTACCTAAACGTGATTTTTCCCTAATCTCTAATTAGCCTGCTATTTAGTAGAGTTGTAGGAAATCAACCACGAGAATATACAGAGCATGTTTATGTAGAAGGGATAGGGATAGCAAAAATTAAAAACTTACGCAATTTGCGATTGAGTCGCTTTACTTGATTCCTGCTTAGTTGTAACGAATTTAGATTGCTTATGAATCTTGGAAATCAAATTCGGATCTTTGGTCAGGGTTAGTTCATAGGTTTCTACACCCAGGCGGTATTCCCTTCCTCAAATGCCACCAAGATCAATTGGACAGTATGCAAAATTGATGAAGCCGCAGTGGGCTAAATAGACAAGTGAAATTGGAAAATAACATTAAATACCTGAATACAGTGTGAGCAAAGATTAATCAAGAATGAGATTATTAATCTGATTAACGTGATTAGATTAGATTAGAGTATGATTAACGAGTCTCTTGATTAGATTAGATTAATTTATTTTGATTAATCAGATTAGCTAATGTTCAATTAATAATTAATACTTTATAATAATACCGTATACTTTCAGGAGAGTGGCCGAGAGTCTAAACCGCTTATAGCTGTGGCTTTAACGTGAAAGTAGTGTAGCGTAGTAATCTATAGCGATTTCTACGTTAAAGCTATAGCTATAAGTAGTTTAGACCCTTGGCTACTCTTGTGAAAGTATACGTTATAGTTTTCGCTGTCTCTCCTTTCTCCTTCTCCTCCTTCTCTTTTCCCTCTCTCTTCTATAAAGCCTCGATCAGTTATAGTCTTAGAAGAGTACTTTATAGGTAGTATTGAAATAATACTTCTTAGATAAATAAGTAGTACTCTAATACTATCCTGAGGTACGGTCTAGTATCTAGTAGCCCTGGCTCTTTTATATAAGTACATTAATTATTTAATAATTATTAATCTGATTAACCTTAATTAGATGAGATTAGATTATGATTCACGCCTGAAACCCTTGATTAGATTATATTAATAAGCTATTAATCTAATCTAATCTAATCATTTCTTATACTACCTGAATAGCTGTCAAAGATGGTCGATATTAAGTCTAATATTGTTTTTACAAATATAAATTAAGCAAAAACAGGGGTATAAAAGGATCTAAAGTCAAATGAATCTTAATTAAGGAAGTAAGTCTTCTTAATCATAGTCGTTATCGAATAACTTTCGAAGCAGCAGGGTTTAGATATCCAAAGACAAGCTTTTAGAAAATTTGTCTTTTGACAAGTAACTCTACTACAGGCACAAAACCCTACTAACCAAACTCTTAAAATCTGAAAACCAAAACCCCAAACCCACCCTCTTCAATTAAGATCCCAATCGTAAAACCGTAAACCCTTACAATTCTATGCTCCTTCCCCCCCCCACATCTCTTCACCCTGCCCCCTCGCTAAAAATAGCAACATTCCACCATGCACAACGCTGAATAACCCCATTCCATCCCACGTTCTCAAACCCCACCCTCATACCCTCGTACCCCCGTACCAGGACCCTTCAGCCGCATCGGAAGATATTTCAGGTATTCGGGACTGAGGCTGAGAAGGAAGATTAGAGTTCGAGAAGTTAAGATTAATGTTGTGTTCTAGTAAGCGACATAAAACATGTTTACACAAGCATGCGATTCCCATGTGTTTTTTAGGATCCTTTGTTACCACTGGGCGGGTACTCCGTATTCAGCTCTTGGTTTGTTACACTGCTTTTGAAAATTCCCAACTTCTGGCTCCGGCTAGGTTATCTCGGTGGGAGTGGAATTGATTTTGGAGTTGCGAGGACTAGCCTAGCAGGTAAAATGAGCAGAATATAAAGTTACTTGGGTTGATACTTGATCTTGTGCGACAAAGAAAAGAACGAACGTTTACCCGTACAGCAATTCCGGTCTCATTACCGTCTATTGTGTCCCAAAACAACACGTTGCCCGGCAACAACCTCATGTTTCAAGATTTTCCCAGAATCCCATCGGAAATAACCCATCTGCTAAACCCAGCAGGAAAAGCAAACGTACATACAGTATCAACCAACAAAGCCGACAAGATACATAAAAATCCCAACTCGAGTAACACAAGCCCCTTTCCTCCCCTTGCTGATGACAAAATCCTCGGTGCATGACTAAATCCCCCATTCGCCTATTTTTGCCCATCTAATCTCATCTAACCCCCCAACCATGTAGCATGTCGTGACCCAGATGCTCCTGCCGAGATCTTGGAGAATAGATTAGAAACCAACAGGGAACTAGTAAGAGGGGAACCAACAACTTACCAACCGTAACGTTAAAACCACCTGTTACGCAACCTAGATCCCTTATCCATCCAAGTCTTAGCATTTAATATATTTCCGAAGCTTAACACGCCTAAGATAAGATCTTGAGTTACGCAGAGGAAATCCCTGATTCGTCCCGCTCCAATAACGCACCTGGACGCCGGATATCGTATTTATCACTTGCACATCTCAAAACACTGTAAAAGATAAATTACACAAAGCCTCATCCAAACCTAACTACGACCCAAAAGTAAGCATGACAAAATTCCCATCCAAACATCTGTACAACCAACACCCATCGCAACCTTAACCCTCCACACAACTCTCCACAACTCCACAACACCCTCATTTGGAATCATCATCCCTAAGTAACACGAGTACCCTAACCATCCACCTCCACACCCTCCTAAACCCCTAAATCCCTACCTCCTTTCCATTCCGTCCGTCCTCCCCATCCCCCCCCATTACTCCCTCCCCCCTTCCCTTCCCCCAAAAGAAAACCCGGGGTATCACAAGCGCCGACCCAACTTGAGATCCCACCCCCCTCTTCTCACACCCTCACCGACACATCAATCACCCTTCATGACCACCCTAATACGCCAACACCTAACCTACTCCCACATCACCCTCCAGTAACACGACAATTTCCCCAAAACCCCAAAACCCAGAATAAAAAATAGCATAGTTACCACAATAATGCACCCCGTGAAAGTTCCAACGTAATACGACACTAAGTGTATACAGTAAGGGACAGACTGACAGACGGACGAGGTACGCACCTATATATACTATAAACTTTTGAGGCAGTGCACACAGGACTATACACGTAATGTCTAAACGTGAGTGAGAAAGCCATCACAAAACACATTCCCTCACTCAAGATTAGAACATCGTGCACAGTAGCCATTAAACTTTAAACAAGTAGTCTACTCGTTCACTTATTCATTCATTCGATTCATTCACAAAGCAAGCTATTTACCTAGCTAGCTAGCTATTTCCCATCCTCTCGCAAGCTCACAAGCTCTCGGAAGTAATATTGTACACCGTCCCTTTCACACCCCTCCCAGTCCGACTTCAATTCCCCCCCCCCCCCATCTATGTGCCCGTCCTCGTGTTCATCCACGGCCCCATTTTTATTTAAACGAACTACTTGCCTGAAAAGAAAACGCCAACCCATCCACCCAGTCCATCCCGTCCACGCCCTCAAAAGATGCCATAGAAAAGAGGATTTGTCCGTGAGAAAGAAGTGTGATTTTGTACAATTGTAACACCACCCACTTTCCATCATCTCCGCACCTAAAGTCTTCAACCCCAACTTCGCGCCAGAAAGGCGATGGAATCGAAGGGAAGAGCTCACAGACTCAAAGGGAAAAGCCGGTCCGTCTCGGACCTCATGATGGTAGATGGAAAGAATTCCAATCCATCCATCCATCAAATCATACCCCCATATCCTCCATCTCCAGGAGAAAGAGAAAAACAAATTCTTGTATATTACAGCCATCTCATTTCATCTCATCTCATCTCATCTTCAGTTTTTTCAAATAAAAAAGAGTCAGAAAAAAAAACAAGAAAGAAAATGTCAAAACGCCACATGTTCCCCTTAAAACAATTACTCCCCACCCCAAATTCCACGCTAATCCGCACAAGAGCAAAGGCAATATAAGATTTCAAATCAAACAAAGTGACACACAATAGCAGCCCAAGTATCATGAGCGTATCGAGGATCCTTGGGTATTAGGTCGACTCTGTAACTCGGCCGTGCTGGAACCTTCATCAACGAAGAAGCTCTTGGCAGGGGTGTGAGGCATTCGAATGGCACCGTGGTGCTCCCGATCTGCGTCCGCGTACTTGGATCGTTTCGGGAATCGGAGACCGGAGTTCTTGAATGGTTGTCCGGCTTTCGTGTTGGCCCAGAGCTCGCGACAGGCGGAGAGACTGGTGGTGGTGTAGATGATTGAGTTCCAGAGTCCTTGGAGTGGGAGTACGAGGGCGGATGCGTAGGAGAGGGGGACGGATACTTGGCCGGGATGAACGACCGAGTAGACGCGGTTGGCGGACGAGGGAATCCAGGTGATCATCATGGCGAGGAAGAAGAGGAGAGAGACCTTGGTGTAGGACCAGATTGCGGTGTTGGCTTCGACGGCGGAATATTTGCGTGGTGGTAATCCATCGTTGGGCTTCCGGGCGACGTTGACAGGGTAGCTCTTTTCGGCGATGACGGAGGCCTTTCGGTCGGTCTTTTCGGGATAGTCAAAAGATTCATGGTATTGCTGAGAGCTTGAAATCTTGGTTGTAACCTGGGGATTGTCTGATTTCTCTTGACGGGGAGGTGGATATTGAATTACTCGTGGATCTCTGTTAACAAAGGGTGAGTTGTGTGGGCTAACAACCCGCTCGTAGTTGACGGAAATATCAGTGGTGCGTTGGATGCCTTCCAGGTCATCTAAGGTTGTAGATTCGGCAGGTGGTGTAATGAACTGTCGTAGTTGTTTTCGTTTAACATAGATGTCTTTGCCGGCTCGAGTGTATATGCCCATGGTCACAATGATCGCAGCCCTGCAAGATCGTTAACAATGAAACGACATGGATTAATCTGGGCACGTACCAAACTGGACCGTAGAAGAGTGCGATTCTGAAAATATCCCATCGGTTGGAAATCCAGCACCATAAAGTAGCATTGCCATACATGGGTCCTTTTCCTTCGGATTTCACGCCGAAGAAAGCAAGAGCAGGAACGAGTGGAACACCATAGCAGAGAAGCATGTAGTACTTTTCCAAAGACCGAAGTTGTCTCTTGTCATACTTGCGGTAGAAAGTCAACCAGACGTTGCAAGCCATTGCGAGAGTCCAATACGCGTCAGCTGGCATGAACCTGTGGAGATGTTAGCAATCAGTTTAACAGCTGGATGAAGGTGAAGACGTACATCTGAATGAGAAATGCTTGGAATTGACACATGGAGCCCATTGAGTTGTGGACATGGTTTCTCGACATAATAGTAGCAGCGTTAGTGAATATGTTTCCTAGAGAAGCATAGAAGACCAATCGGTTGATGGGCTTGTGAAAGCTTGCAGAGGCAGCATAGGTGAAGACGATGAAGGCAATGCCGACCAAAGAAAAGGCCGAGGCGCAACGCTCGATCAAGGCAAATCTGGCCAGGATGGACTCTGATAGCCCCGTGGTCTGCATCCTTGCGGTCTATTCTATAAGGAAGAGTAGAGAGACAAGAATAGAGAAAGAGAAAGAGGCGAGGGGGAAAAGTCGTGGGTCGCTGGCATCAATGAGATATGTTGATGTCGACGATATACCGAGACGATGTCGAGGTGGGTGGTGGTATGATTTGAAGTCAAGGTCGTGTTGACGGTTGACGGTTGAAGGTTGACGTCGACGATGAAGGTGAAGGTGAAGGTGAAGGTGAGGAAGAGGGTGAGGTGTTGAGTGGTGGAATATGACGAAGCGGAGTGGGTTCTTGGGATGCCGACCTTCAACGCGGGGGAGGAGGGGGGTTTGTATAAAAGTGACCTTGGACCAGAAAGGTGCCTCTCGTGATCTTTCCACAATTGGAGGAGGAGAGAAGACCTCAGGTAGTTAGACGGGAGAGAGAGAGAGAGAGACACACACAGATCCAGAATAGATCCCGCCGGCAGCCACTAAACACTTTTTTGGATCCCACAAGGCTGAGGTTAAGAGCACGAGGGGGAGAAATTGGCTTGGTGGGTGAAACCTCTTTTTTTGGCGAGGCCAGAAAGTGAGGGTGAAGGTGAAGGCGGAGGAGGAGAGCAGGGTAGCCAAGCTGGGAGGGTCCAGTCCAGTTTAGTCAAATCCAGTGGTAAGAGATGCCTCAGATTTCTCAACTTGAAATATACTCCCTATCCACCACGTACAGAATACTGCCACCACAACACCCGGAAGCCCAATGCAACATCCACCAACTCAACAACTCTCTGAGATCCCGGCTTTGGCGATGTTGGTCAGAAATCCCGCCAGTCTGCGAAAAGATGCTGCAAAAGGAGAAACCTCTCGATTAGGACCCGCTACCGTTTTCTGTTCTCCTCTTCCACTTGCACGCCCACAATTGGATCAAGGTGATGGTTCGCGGGGCACGAAAAAAGTGTCTGACGGCGATCTGTATGGACACTTGCATGCCTGCGTAACCGTCTTCTGCCGTTCCTGTCAAGAGCTGCAGATATCACACAAGGGAGTCTTGTTGCTTTCGAAAACCCAATGCCGGGAGAGAACGAGGCTCAAGGGAGAATATAACAGCACCACTTGCTAACTTCTTTTTTTCACTTGCAGATCAACCACGTTGGGAGCGGACTTCGTGGTAGAGACGGGGTCGCAACGGCACACGCATCACACCATCCTGGCAGAGGCACGCAGGCGGGAGGAGCAGGAAGGTTGGCGGGCTGGAGAGGCGGTAGGCGGTAGGAGATTGAGGGGGTGAGTGGGAGGGAGAAGGAAGGGAAGAGGATGAGGAGAAGAATTCGAGGTCATCATCACCGGCATACACACGCCTACATAGCGTAAGCACGCAGATGGTATTCCAAGGGTACACAAGAGCTGCCAGTTCTCAATTGGGAGGCCTCGTGCTACACAGAAATGGCCCGTCGCAGCAATTAGAGCGGACAGCAGTTGGTTTGACAGACGAGGTCTCCGACATGCTAGCTTGTACGGCTCGCTCTTCTTACCCACGACGGCGGAAATGCAACCAGGTAAGTGGTCGGCAAAGTCGATGGTACCAGATGGCATTGGACGCGGTGGAAAGTAGACAGGACCAAGAGACCAAGAGGGGGACAAGAAGGGGTGTCCCGGCCGGGCAGCATGCAATGCAGCTGCATATGCGGGGTGGCAGACAGGCTGCTTGGCTCCATTTTTATTACCTACTCAGGTAAGTACCGGATCCCATGAAGATGGACACCAAGCGAGCCTCCCCCTCCTCCACAGATGGTGAGCTGCATCCGCTGCTTACACAGTCCCGGCATTACGATGCCATCTGCTTAGTCTTCTCTGGCAGGTGAGGATGATGGCTCCAACTTTTACCCCTCTGATTGGAGATATCGTGTCTCAAGCAGAACCAAAAAAGGTTGGGCGTCCAGCATTGGATAGGCATTCGAAGAAGAGGGAATGATTTCTGGCATGGATTGTGACCCTCCAAGTCGGCTAAGTCCCGATGTCGTACTCGACCGTATCTCTTCCCGATACAAACACCGACTGGCCTCTCACGACACGACGGGTTCGTTCTTCGTACATTGGAGTACGCGATACCTCCAGCATCGAGCTTCCCTTCGAGAGACTGGACGTCAATATTTCACCTCGCCGCCGCCATACTGGTAACTCCCGCAACGCTTCCAGCTTTTCGCAATGAAGACTCATCACAGCCGTGGCAGTATATGGGCGGAGCTAAGCCATCTCTTCTCTCAGGTGTGCCCCCAAATCAATACCGACGGTCGAAAATAATTTTTAATCAGCACCCATCAGTCTAGCACCAGGAGGATTCAAGACAACTTCACAGTGTTCCTGAACGAGAGCTGAAACGGCAGGATTGGATTTGGAGCTACCTACTAACCTCAACTGTACCGATCCCAAATCGAAAATACCAACTTCAGTTGCACCTGTACAGTCAAAGGCCTAGGCGGGGAATGTACACCCTTTGCACACACCGTAGAAGCCTCTCGGCTCCAAACAACCTGCCGGAGCTTTACACACGCGTGGAAAGAAGTGCGAGAGAAACAATGGGTGGCTTGCCGGTCGGCATGGTCTTGCGCACAGAACGTCAAAGGAGAGGTCGAGAGTTGTCGAGCGCTTGATGTGTGGACGTTGGTTTACCAATTTTGACGTTTCAGTGGAGGCGTCGTCGTTCGGCACGGGCTAGCAGGCAGGCTTTGCTTTTTTTCTGCATTTGCTAGGGGGTCATTCGTCCAGACTCAACCCAAGAACAACCCCCAATGCTCGACTCGTGGCCTCTCCACAAACGATACTGTACAGTCACCGATATCTTCAGCGTTGGCCGTCCGATTTGCGACACTGGACACGTGGAAAGAGAAACATGTATGCGAGTACTAATCAATAGAGGAAGGCAGGATCTCAGATGGAATCTTCGGCATTCCTCTTGTCGGGCGAAACACGTGCGAAATGGGATTTGGAGGAGCGTTTAAGTTGCCGTCACTCAAGCGCGTCAAAAACTTCTCAATGCCGTCCTCAAATTTAATAATACAGTTCGAAATTCTCCTAGCCTTACCCGCGGACGAACACCCAATGCAAGGCAAACGTCCGAAAAAATCCAGATCCAACAGTAACACCCCTACGGACAGGATGATGTCCCCGGTATGAAGCTGTGCCCAGCTGGATCCTTACAGCGCCTTCAATGGTTCACACCGCTGGATTGAGGACAAGCCTCTCTGACATTTGCTAAGCACTCTTAGCTACCACCTTAAATGAGGCTCTGTTTTCTTTGAACCCCAACTTTGGGTCCCTTCAATATCGAATTAATATATGGGGGCGATAGGAACAACTAATGACGATAAGTTGCCGAAATGGAGCATTTTCCGACCAGCATTTATATTACTTTCAATCAAAACGATCTCGATCACAGCTTGGTGTCGCTTGGAGGCAATCTGACAAGATATGCAGGCGGAAGGGATTTGTACCGACAAGTACCTGTACGGAAATAATCCACTTGAATACAACGCAACAACCGATGGGTAGTGCAGTTCGCAGGAGAAAAACCCAAAAATGACCTTGTGCCTTGTCAAACAATAAGCAGCTACACGCCAATCAATGGCAGGAACGTAGGCCTGCCTCTACTAAACAAGGTTCCTCGCAGGGAGTCGACACCCCTTCCAGTATCTGCTTCAGGAGTTGGGTATCACAGCATACAAAATACCAGGATGAAGTTTGGTAGCAAACTACATTAAACAACCACACCATAAGAACCCTGATTCTAAACATCCTGTTTATCAGGTGTCACTGCTACAAAAAATTTCGATGCATCGTCTTCATGAAATTGGGGTGATACGGATTCACATTGTACAACACACCAAGTTGGCACACCCTCATTTGACATCGCGGACTCGGAATTCGGCGCGTGCTAATAAAGGCTCCCATCTTATCTTGATGACATGGTGGGTGACACAAGGCGAACCGAATACCCAATAGCATTGTTGGTTTCCCAGCCGTGCTTATGGCTGCTGAATAATGTTCTATTTGAACGTCAAGAGGAGCAAATAAATATTGGTAGATTATATTTCCATCGCGGCCGGTGTCTATTGCTTCTATTCGAAGCCGTGGGCGTTTACGGCCAAATGCGATCCACGAGACATTTCGAAAGAGTACAGTACACATCGTCCACGATCTTGCTCTCAGGGAAGACATCTAGCCACCACTCGCGGCGATTGATGATCCAGCATCTCCACGAATCTACTCGGTATGAAACATTGGATAAGGAACCCCTCCTTATCGAGGGGGAATCTTTTGGAATTCAAACGTGCTGTCAAGGCCATGGGTTGCACCGTGGGGGAGCTTGTTTCTGTCACTGACTTGCAGATTGCTCCAGGGTTTCCCCTCTGTTGCCCCTCTGTTCAGGGCGCCAGTTGGTCCCAACTATTCAGTCTTACCCCTGCCAAGGACATTGAAATTAAAAAACAGTCGCTACCAGACTCGAAAGCTCTCTTCTCCAGGCTCCCTGGATATCAAAAAGTTCTGAAATCCAATGAGGCTGGCAAAGTTATGTTTTATACCAAGGAGGCTGGGGAGCGCTGTGCGATGCAGCCAGTCGGAGACTCCGATGTTGGGATTCGAGGTAGCAGTCGGCTATGTGGGGGGCGAGGGTGAGGGTGAGGGGGGTGAGGGGCCGCGACCGCTTTTCTTTTTCCTGGAGACCTGGGGAAGCGGGTCTGGGAATGGAGATCATGTCGTGCTTATTGCGAAGGACAAGACACGACACGACACGACGAGACTCGACAAGGCAAGATGGAAAACCTGTCATGACGATGCGGAATAATTGGAATTTCGATGATGCCTCCCGACAAGCCAACAAGGCTTCAAAGGACCACACGACAGCTGCATAGGAGAATTTCAGAGTTGTGCAACCCCACGACATTCATTCAGGCCATTCTTCCGACTTGGTTACCAGGTCCAGATCAGCGTGATAGCGGATTTCACGAGCTGCATGTCACCATTGTTGCTAACAATCTGATTCTACATTTTCTGAGAACTGATTGGTTACTTTGGGCGAATTAGAACTTGGATTGGGTTGTACAACAGGCTTGGGACCAACCAATCGGCTTGAAGCCCTTGGATGCCTCGTCAACCATAAGTGGTACAATGTATCGCTTCCACGGGGAATCACAGTCTTGTATATTTTCCTACGCCGCGAAACAGCAGTCGTCTCAGAAGAATTGTTTGTTTCAACGTCTACTATTTGGGTCTTTCCGACCTTTCCTTTGGGTCTTCGGTGATCACGTTCGATTCTACCATCATGCAGGAGCCGTGTGGTCCTTCTCTCTTAGCCACGATCCCATTTCATGCGTCATCTCAGACTCTGTCGTTTGTCTCCTATTGTGGAAATGTTTTCTTCAGCGGGATGACCCGCAACTTCATGATCTGTCAATTACGCATTTCCCCCATGAGTTCGTCTCTAGAAAGCGGTACCCGGATTGGATCCCGAGGTGCGTACGCCTCGTCACCCTTGTATATGTCGGTATTCCTAGTTGATAGTTGAGGTTTATGCTGTGACGGGGGATTTGTTGGTGAGTCTTTCTCTTCTTTCTTTGTTGGTTAATTGTCTGGATAACTATACGAGGGTTTTATGGCGCGCATTAACCAACAGCTTTGAGCGGGATACTAATTTAGAGCTGAATATTTTTTTACTGGTCCTTGACCCGATTCTTCGTCTAGAATTTGGTTCTTCCAACATGACAATTGCACCTGCGAGTATCGAAGTTACGACCCACCCGTTCCACAGAAGAAAATTCTCCTCCCTTGACTGAACGATCGCAGCTAAGTAAGGGAGTGAGGCGTCGACCCGACCACATGGCTGGCCAGGCACAGACAGAGACACGCAGAAGAATCATCCGCTCTGACGGCGTCTGTGCGTGTTAGTCGACGGGCTGGAAGCTTTGCTTTGTTTTGCTCTGAACTGAATCTTCCGTCCCGCTGTCAATTGCAGATGAGATGTGGTGGTGAACGCCACAAGAGTTAGTTCGTCCCGCTGGAGTGAAACATTATGGCGGGAAAATTCTTTTATCGCAACTTTTTGGTGAGGGGTGATTTGATGGTTGCTGGGAATTAGGTTTGAGGTTTGGATACTGCGTACGGTGAGTTCCATTCCATCGTGAGAGAATAGTTTTGGAAGGTAGGTTTTCGGCGTGGTTTTCTCGAACTTCTTTAGAGGGAGGGATGAGGGGAATTTGAGATTTTGAGATTCGAGATGTGACGCGTTCGTTCCTACACACGACACGGTACGGAGTATTCGTGTGCTTGTTAGCGCGCAAGCTACTGTACGAGATGGCATGACTACGCGAACGTGGTGGACGCTTGGGGTGTTTTTGAGTTTTGAGTTTACGCTACGGAGGTTTTTGATGTAGCTAGGTAAGTTGATGGGCTAGGCAGGTTGATGGGGCTACGGACTGTACCTAAGTGTCTGATGCATTGACGTGGAAGGTATCTAGAGGAATTCTAAGTGCGCTGTATAGTTTTGTTCTAGGATTGAAGGTTATATTCGGTGGGGAGTTGAAGTTGAACTTTTGTTTTTTTTTTAGAAATAGAAGTTCGGGTTTAGAGCTAGAGGTTAGGTTAGAGTTATAAGTTAGAAGTTATATTAAATTAGGTACCTGTTTATAGATCGGTTATTAGAGTATAAAATTTTAGAATTTTAGCTAGTAAGATTATTAGATTATAAGAATTAAAGTATAACGTGGTTTGTCAGCGAGTCGATCATATCACCGAGTCAATCACTTTTCCTTAGCACTACCTCCCAAAACTTCAACACACGTTTTCTTCAACTATTTACCCTAGAAATTCAAATTCAAGAAGCGCGAATTACTCTAGCTATCGAGGCTATTCGGTCGTCTAAAAAACTAAGTAAACGCTCTGCGGCAAAGATCTACAAAGTACTATATATGACTCTTTCCGACAGAATGGCTAGCTGAACCTACTGCCCTGATTCTTAAGCTAATTGTCACAAGTTGACTGAGTTAGAAGAGGAAGTGATTATTCAGTATATACTTAATATAAATCTTAGAGGATTTGCGCCCTGGCTCGCTGGTGTAGAAGATATAGCTAATTTTATCCTTGAATCGCAGAGGGGAAGACACGTCGGCAAGCTAATATAAAATAGTTTTAATTTAGCTATATTAGTTAGATATCTTTTACTTATTAGTCTTAAACTTCGAAGAAATATATTCTCTCTTATATTTGCCTTCTGAGGAAAATAGAACAAAGAGAGCTCTCTCTATAATAAAACCTCGTATTGAACCCCCGAGGCTCTGAAGTTGTAGAAAGAATTCAACTAAATTGTCGAGGCGGCGAGATATATAACCCCTGCAAATAACGTGACCACGCGATAATTTCCAGATTTTCGATCGCTACGATTCATAACCAACATTACTTCCACTTTTCCCTCAACTTCTTCCAACATTAGACAGAGCGTTAATATCGAGTATTTGATTCGATCTTGGTTTATCTTGTCGTTATGTCCAAGGCAGATAGGTAGGCTGAATTGTAGGCAGCTGCTGCCTGTTGTGGTGCTGTAGTGCTACATCTGCTTCCAATCAACGGCCAACATGACAAATGAAATGCGTCGTCACGTCCATTTTCAGCCTCATTTCGAAAGGAAATCTTACACCTCCTCTTGTCTGAAATGATGTTCGGGCGAACTGTCAGGCTCTCCACGAACAGCATCAAGTTGGTAAAGCATCTTGACCTGGAGCATCAGCACATTTTATCTTGCTACGTTGTTTGATTTCGGGACCCAAGCCCTGCATACAATTTCTTCAACGCAAAACTCGGATAATCCCTCCAGCCTCACTTCAAACAATTGCGATAACATCACGAAATGGATCCCTTCAGTATCAGCGCATCTGTGGCCGGTCTCTTGTCGCTCACAATAACAATTGCTAGTGGTTTAGACTCTATCGTTTCTGCTTATAGAGGAACCAGCCAAGACGTCTTTGAGCTGGTGCTGGAGCTTTCATGTCTTCGACAATGCCTCGAGAACATTGGACAATCAATACTAGGGCTTGCCAACGTGGAAATCCCCTGTGAACCCGAGTTCCTACCCCTTCTACGTTGTATGGCCACTTTACTTGAACTTCAAAAACTCGTGCCCGATGGCCAGGAGCGGATAGTCCTCAAGAAAAACCCATCAAGTTCGATTGAAAAGTTACCTATGTCTGTCTGGGAGAAAATTAAATGGATCCGACACAAGCCCAAAATCCAGGAGCACCTAAGCCGTTTACAATCGCACAAGATAGCTCTCATGTTATTTGTGTCCGAGAAACAGTTCAAGCTTCTAAGGGATGGCTTGGAAAAATACGAGTTACTCATCGAAGCCCAGGATAAAAAGGCAGCCAGAAGATTTGATCATTGGAAACGAGACGAAAAATCGGTCAGGATGTGTTCTTTTTTTACATCCCCCAAATCGGCTCCCCACGACCGTCTTAGAAAGGCGGAGGAGATTCGCCACGCAGATACCGGCCTTTGGTTTGTTCAAGGTCATTCATTCTTGAGCTGGTCAAGTTCCGAAGAGAGCAAATTGTGGGTTCACGGGATCCCGGGTGCTGGCAAAACAATTCTTGCCTCTTTAGCCATTACCACAGAAAGGCGCAAAACGGTAAGGAACGGGAACACTGGGGTTGTATACTTCTTTTGCGACTACAAGACACCGGAGACTCTTGAGATCAACGCCGTGCTTGGATCTCTTCTGTTCCAGCTATCAATTCAAAATACCGGGAGCATGGAGTCGCAATTGGACTTCTACGACAAAACATCTAAGCAGTATAGCTCCGTACACGATATACCGCCAGGTGACCTCTGTCAGGAATTCAATCGGGCAGCACAATGTTTTGATGGTGTCTCACTAGTTGTTGACGGACTGGACGAATGCCGAAATCAAGAAGAGGTAACTCGTTACTTAGCTGGACTTAGTTCCGCTGGCAGTAGAGTCAAATGCCTGTTCTTCAGCCGTGACACAGAAAACATCGAGAAGCTTCTTGTTGGCAAGCACAGTTTCGCAGTGCAATCTGTGGCTGCTGACAATGGCGACATCAAAAAATACGTCGACGCGGAGGTCGAAAAACGGACCGAGGAGGGAGAACTTCAAGCTGACAATGAGCTTCTTAGGACCAAGATCCGAGAGAAACTCATAGAAGGGTCAAAGGGAATGTAAGTACTCCACCCGAGCTTTGGCAGAATCCGTTTGTAACAACTCTCACAGGTTTCGATGGGTTGAATGCCAACTAGACACACTTTCGACGAAGGGTTGCTGTGAAGACGTTGAAGCCGCGCTGGAAGATCTACCTGAAGGACTTGACGAGACCTACGATCGCATCCTGGGCCAAATTAAGCATGAAAAGGAAGTTGTGTCCAGGGCCCTAAAGTGGATTTGTCTACACCCTGAGCCGCTCACGTTAACGGCACTCGCAGAAATCGCCAATCAAAAAATCGGTGCCACCAAGCGACGAAGCTCCTACGACACCAAAAAATTGTTGAAATACTGTGGCAGCTTGGTGCGCAAGCCTGACTATCGGAATATCGTTGAACTGGCGCACTATTCCGTCAAGGAGTACCTTCTCAGGTTAGAAGAGACGTCTGAGTATCACATCTTCCGAGTAGATATCAACATGGATCAGGTGCTACTCGGTACTTATTGTCTTGGATATCTCCTCTTACAAGACTATGAAATCGGCCCACGAACGTCAAGGGAGGAACACCAGAAGCTTAGAAAATCTAGGCCATTTCGAGATGTTGCCATTCAAACCTGGAGAGACCATGCTGTTGATAAAGATGGAAATTTTCTAAGTACGTTGCTGCTGAAGCTTGCACAATCTCTTTTCTGTGCTAAGAGACCTATGTGGTTTGAGACTTTCGTCTTCGAGTCATATCTGTGGGAAGAATCTCTGTCCCGCCTCACGGATTCGACGCTATCTCAAGTTGCGGAAAAGGTTAGGACAAGTCTACCAATACACTGGGCTGCTTTTTTTCGTTTGCCGGAGTTGATAAAGGAGATTGTCAAGCAGGATCCAACATCAGTGCATGTTTCGTCGAAATTTGGCACGCCACTTCATTGCGTGCTCACCCACCCCTCTACAGGCGAAGAGCGTATCTATATTACTGAGTATTCACTATATAACTCAGTACAGGCACTAATAAGTGCTCATATCGACGTCAATCAGTCGTTCAAAGTCGAAAATCGGGAGGTGTGCTCGAGAGTATTACCAAGGCTCAATAGACCACTCGGGGTCCTGCTTTTGGGTGCAGGTTTGTATTGTGATCGAGAAAGTCTACAAACCCTGCACGAGGCCGCCGCCCCCAAAGATGGAGAAAATAAAGACAGCACGAAGGTAGTTTTTGACGACGTCCAGGAGAAAAATGTTATGGTTTGCGATCAGCAGAGTTGGATCTCGATGGCCCAGAAGCGCAAGAAAATAATGCTTGAGAACGAAACCGGAAACCATAGCATACCAACCCTCGAGCAATATTCCGGCAACCATGATGAAATTCTTGTCTTCTGTGCGAAATACAGAAAGACGTCCGACGCGCTGGCATTTATCCATAAGAAGGCCGTTGACATCAATGGAACGGACTGTGATGGATTAACGGCGTTGCATCATGCATGTGCTAATAATGACCAGGAGCTAGTAGAGACCTTGTTGAAATTTGGAGCTGACATCGACATTCGAGACGGGGAAGGTTGGACGGCCACTCATCATCTTGCTCGAAATTGCCGAATGGAAATTTTGGATTTGCTACTCAGCACCAGAAACCAGAGCCTAGCCTCAGACAATATAGGCAGAACTCCGGTATTTAGTACCTAATCTTGAACTATTCAACACTAACTGACTTGGGCAAATAGTTACACATTGCAGCGGCATCAGGGAACCAATCCTTTTTCCGCCCTTTCTGGGATCAACCCAGCCTTGTCGATAACCTTAGCCCAAGAGATCACGACGGGTTGACTCCTTTCCTTGTTGCCGCTCGGGAAGGCCAAACCCCACTTGTGCTGGAGCTTTTTAAGAATTTGCCCGCAGAAGCAACAAAATCGAAGACACCATTGGGGCTTTCAGCTCTTCACCTTGCGTGCCGGGTTGGTTCTGAATCTGTCGTGGATTTCCTGCTAGAAAAGGGCTTCGACTCGAATTCTACCACCAATGACAATGTTACCGTCCTTCATCTAGCAACTGCTACTCCATCCGATGGGCAACTTGGAATTGTCAATTCTCTTCTCGATTTCGGCGCTAGCCTGTTGACTCGAGACAACAACGGTGACTATCCTATCCACAGACTCGTTATGGATCACAGATACCGCTACGAAGAGAAACTCGGACTTTTACAACGAATGCTAGATAACAGTGTCGGGTGCGAAAATGTGGGCAATGAACTTGGAAACACCCCATTACACAACGCTTGTTTTTCTGGACAGGCTACAAACATTGGCATCCTGAAGCTCTATCTCGACCATGGATCCGATCTGTTCAAGGAAAATCATGAGGGAAAAAGTTCTTTTCAAATTTTACTTCATAACTTCATCCGGGCTGGTGGGCCATCTAACAAAGGCCACTTCATCGAGTTTTTCCTAGAGTGCGCTTGGAAAAGATTCTCAGGCCCACCCCCCCGGTCCGCCCAAGCTATCATCAAGGCGTTGAACATTTCAATCGGGCGGAAATATTGGGAAATTTGCAGAAGCCTTTTAAAATTCATCAAAGACCTTCGCAAAGAATATGCACCTGATGACCCCGAGCCAATTCACATCGCGGCAGGGTGCCATTGTGATTTTGACATCTTTCAAATCATAGTGCAGAGAACTACAGACTTGACAACCTATGATTCATACGGCATGACCCCTTTGCACCTGGCAGCTAGTGTACCGAACCTTCAGCAAGTGCAAGCAATTGTTGAGAAATCTCCCCGCACCATCAATCAACGGTCTCTCAATCGGGATCGCGAGACACCCTTACTATCTACTAGTATTTCAAGCTTTCTCGGCCAGCAGATCGTTCAGTATTTGGTTTCTCAAGGGGCTGATACAAACCTTAAGGATACTTATGGTTTGTCTATATTTCACTATGCTTCCTTATGGGGATATATCAACATCCTACAAACATTCAGCATTCGACAGGTGCAGCGCGCCGGTAATGGAAATTATACACACAATGGAACTATTTGGTGGAGTATTGGGTGTATTCACTGCGCTTCATTCGGGGTTGATACAAATGTCATGGAGTACTTGCTCGATGCTGGGTTTGATGTTGACGAGCCTTCTACGAAAGATTTAATGACCCCTCTTCACATCTCGGCATCGACTGGCAATCATAAAATGACCAAATTCCTCTTAAAGAGAAAAGCTACAATTGATAAGCCTAATGCCGCTGGGGAGACGCCTTTGACACTCGCTTTTAGGAGTCAAAACCCTGAAATCGTCCAACTTATGATTGATTCCGGAGGCATAATAGCTTTAGATGCCGACTCTATCACTTCGTTTGAAGCGATGCTATATGGGAAACCAGAGCAAACTACAATTTTTAAAAATGCGCTCAAGTCTCGTGGAAGACACATTCAAGGAGGTAACAAGTTCCAGTATTATATGTGGTTTACCGACTAACTTATAGGCATTTAGTATCTCTGAAAGATATACTGTCACGAACGGATCCAGTCAATATCTCTGCGGATGATGAGAAGAAATTGAGGCTGGCTTTGAAGCTGGCAATCGAAACAGGAAATGAGCAGCTCTGCGATGAGATCACTTCAAAAAATTATTATTTTTCGGAACCTATCGATGATTGTGGGCATTGCTCTCCTCTGATCTACGCCCTTCGACTAAGGATGACTAAAGTGGCTCATTTGCTTGTTCGTACGGGTATTGGCATTAATGATATTACTTGTAATATCCACCAGACGGCTGGATTTGATACACTACATTATGCTGCAAAGGAAGGAGACCAGCAACTCATCAGACTACTGTTCAATCATGGATACACAAGTACCAAACATCCTGTACACGCTCTACATATTGCTGCTGCAGAGTCACATTTATCATGTCTTGAGGCGATACTGGAATGCTGCAACGAATATGAAGTAATGGGCACTCAACAGTGCCTGCTTTCTGGGTCAAATTCCATCGCGCAAGTTCGCTCAACGCAAACATTGATCAAGGACGAAGCAGTTGAACCAAAAACTAGCCTGGCAATTATTGATATCCAGGTCGAATGTATACCAACCAAATGGCCTTGGGATTACTGCGGGTATCAGAAGATGTGTGGTCCACACAGACTTTGGACACCTCTCCATATTGCCGTGCGGAATGATAGTATTTTAATGATCGACTTCTTGCTTAGCAGGGGAGCTGATCCGAACATAGCTGATGCGAAAGGGTTCACACCGCTACACCTCGCTGCGCAGCATGGGTTCGTTGATTCAATTAGTAAACTTCTTGATAGTGGAGCGGACCCATTGCTAGTAACAAAAAGCTCGAATTGGACACCATTATTCTGCGCGCTGGACGAATGGAATATTAAGGCCGTAGAGTTGTTATTGACCCCTCAGTCTGTCAACTGCGTGACTCAAGGTGGAAGGACTGTACTTCACGAAGCAGTCTCGCTCAGCAATGAAGAATTAATTATCAAGGTCTTATCACTCGATCTGGATATCAATATTGCTGATGATGAAGGCTGGATAAGCTACCACGAGGCTTGTGATCTTGAGATGGAAGATGATGCGTTACGAATGGCTTCTTTCGTACACAGCCATGGCGCTGATATTAATGCCTGCACAAAGGATGGCCAACAACCAATATCCCTCGCCATTCAAAAAGGCCATTTGAAACTTTGTCAACAATTGGTAGCCAATGGCGCAGTTCTATTCAACACAAAGGGAGTCCTCCATCTCGGTTTTGCAATCGAGTTCGGTCACGTAGAACTGACAAAATGGCTGATATTGCACTACCCAGACTTGCAGAGAGTCGAAGATTCGATTGGGTGTAGGCCCTTTCACTATGGAATGCACTCCAACTCCCCAGAAATGCATGTCTATGTATTGCATAATTGTAACGATCTGAACTTCGACTGTGTGGATTGTGGAAGCTTGCTCAACTTAGCCTGCAAGTACAGACGACACTACATTATCAAGAAAATTGCTGACAGATTGGGACCCGATAACTTCAAACGAATGAACCAAAAATCCAGCAAAAGCTACTCGCCGCCGCTAATTACAGCAATTATATATCGCAGTTTAGAGTGTGTCGAAGCTCTTTTGGATGCGAACGCGGACATCGAGATCAAAACTGACCACTGGGATACCCCTTTGCTCACGGCTTGCAAGTATGGAAGAGACGAGATTGTCAGATTGTTAATTAAGAGGGGCGCAAAGCTTTATCAGACCAACAAGGATGGAAATTTGGTTTCGGCAGTTGAAGCGGCAAAAAACCACAAACCACTCAGAACCTGGCTGGAACAAAATGTCCCTGAGAGTGGGATGAAATTGTTAGAATGGTCGGAGAACCGGGCGTAAGATATGGTTGGTCGTGTGAGATTTGGGTGGTTGAAGTGGGAGGTAATTTGGGAATGAAGGAACTAATGTGTTGAACTTGCTTCTTTTTTGTACCGTTTGGGATTTTTTAATGAACTTGTCTTTTCGTGGTTTAAACAAATAATGAAATAGGGGTTGATAGTTAGGTTATTTGACTCACCATGTGGTGGTTTGTAAACAAACTTTTTTTAGTTTGAACATAACTTATTCCAACAAGGTTTCCATTGCTCTCTTTCTATCCTAAAAAGACTAGTATTAAGAGATTGATGGTAACCCTGGGAGTCCACAGTCAACTTTCTTCTTCTAGCCCACTCGTGAACCAATACTAAATTCATGTTTTTATGACGAGAACTTTTCGAAGTCCTGCTAACGTTAGTCTGTTTATGATATTAAGATTATTTCCGCACTACGACCATGTAAATAGAAGCGAAGCAGAACCTTAGAAGGGCTAAACTACCTATTATAACTGGCCATACTAAGTATTTCTGACAGACGTACTTCAGGGAAAGGAGTTCCTCGGAGTCGTGTCTGAAGTAACACTTATAAGTATGCTGTCGAAATTATCAGAGAAATTAGCGCGTGCTCTCTACTCCAATATTTTATTATAATAGCTACTCGCTTATTGTATTCTGGGGCTCGGAGGCCTCTCATAGACTCGCCCCCTTAAATACATTAACAATTATAAGGTCGTCTATCTAAAACCCTGTCTCTAGCCATGTATTGCCGTGAATTCTCCGTTCTCTTCCTTGTAAACAGCATCTAATTCCTCCTTCTCTCTCAAAGTCATTTAAATCTACAACCCCCCCCCCCAACCATTATTTACTTATAATGACTTTAGTATATCCGAACCCCATAACTACAGCACAGATTAGAACATGTTATTAGCGCTCATCACTAGGATCAACTTACCAAAAGCAAAAGCAAGCGCAACGGTTGGCAACACCCAAGCACTCTGTGAAAACTCAAAACCGGCTGTATTACCCACAGTGGAAGCCAATGCAGACAGTAGGACGCCGATGAAGAAAAAAACTGACACTCGGAAGTAATCTCCCTTCGTCATTGTCGAGCGGGAGATCATGTTGAGGACGTTCATTAAAATGAGAGTTATTCCAGCGGCGACGAAGAAGTAAATGAACTATTCGAAGATAAGCAAATCGCTGGGACTTGGAAGAGGATGGTGTTGGGAATGAAAAAAAAGATTTTAGGGGAAATGGCCCAGGCGGTTGGGGCGGGGAAACAAACAATAAACATAAAAGCCTCCAAATGGCGTTCCCACTCCTGTCTAGGATCCTCCAGCATCTCTGCCCCCTTCGTCTCTGGAGGCTCAATATCAAAACTGTTGAACACACTATCCTGAATAGTCGCGAAAAGTGTTTGCAACCCCCCATTCTGTTCATCTGAATTCAGTGTTGAGTTCCCGATTTTGTTAATTGCGTCCTGGGTTTCGAGGATGGTTTGAGTGAATGTTGGAGGAAAACGCTTGTAGATTTCATCGGTCAAAGCTACTATTACTTGGGAAAGCCCAGAGGAGGTTCGGGTGGTGGAAAGCTTGTACTCTTTTAGGGCTTCGTTGAATTGAGAGCTTATGCCTCTGGAAGGTGGTGAGCTTTGGAGTTGAAAGAGGTGCGAGATGGGAGAAAGGACGGGTGAAAAGGGGAAGAAAAGTGTAATGTGAGACCGAGTACCTACCGAACTACTTCGACAACCTTCTGCCAAATAATGAACTGAGATATTCCCTCGACCAGGAGTACGAGGGCCAGGTGAAAGGGGAAGTGGAGGAATGCCCATATTTCTTCCCGGAGGACACCGAATTGTGAATGCATCATCCAGTCGAAGTATATCATATAGATAAAATACTTGGTTTTTGTTGGCAAAGGCAATCATGGAACGGGGTGTCGATTGACGTGGAATTTGACTTACAAGTATAGTGACTGCAGCTATGATGGTTCCGATAAGAGGTGCTGGCCAGCTAGATTCAACCTCGACAATCTAAGGGTTTTCAGTGGGTGACCTTGAGACGAAGTCGGTTTAATTCCTTACAGTTGCAATACTTTTACATATCCCAATGACTCCTTCTCCAACTGCAGGAATTGTTAATATGTAGTACAGCTGTGGGTGTATGATGACTTACGAATTATCAAGGTCAATAAACTCATTCGTTGGACCAAGTGAGAGCCTTGGAAGCTTAGAACCTTGTGTTGTGACGAAATGCCAATATTAACAGCTGTCTCAAGACCGGCTGTAATGTACCATACGACATAAATCTTGCTCATAGGATTATCTTCCTTGAAACCACTATGAGCTATATTAGAAAGTTGTAGAAAGATGGAGACGAAAAACTCACAAGAAGGTCAAGAAATATACAAATGCCGCGAATAGGTTGGAACCCATCAATAAAGCCACAGGTCCCTTGGAATTTTTGTAGTACCACACATGATAAAGAACGCTGCCATACTGCAATGCAAGAACGAATCTAGACAGCATCAAAATGATAGCTAATGAGCGAAAGGTCTTTTGGGCTTGGTCTTCGGGGTCAAATCGTGGCCCAACAGCAGCCAGTCCAATCATAACACCGAATTGTGCTGCCTTGAAAGTCCGTTCGACGATGCTATCAGTGACGAATCTTACATCAAAAAGACTGACTTGAAGCCACAAAAACCACAAGATGCTGAAGAACCCAGCGTAGGACTTGAGATTTTTTGTGCTATTAATATCAAGTACGTCCGTAAAGGTGGTCAGGTTAGCAATGAAGAATAAATCGTAAAAGAGTTCGATGTTGGTCGACTCTTTATATCGTCTGAACTCCGGAGTTTCGTATATATATGTTTCTTGGACATCTTTCGGAAGGTGATGATCGACATCTTTGGACCTGTCGTTGTAGATACTGTCTACGTTTGTACTGGAGTATGATTTCCTGGTGGCGAACCCGAGTGGGCCGGAGATTGTGACGGGAGAAGGAGGTTTGGTGATCTCTTCTACTTGGGAACTTCTTCTTTCGTGGGCTAAAGGACTTTCGAATAGCTTTAGTGTGGGACCTTCTTTCTTTTCATTTGTTTCATCTTCGGAATTATTTGTAAATGATTTCAGGCTTTGGGTTGGCCCAGAGCGAGAATTCAGACTTCTAAATATTTCAGTGATTGCGACCGCAAACTCGGGAATTGACTGCCTGACCTCTCATTTCCGTGGGCTGACATGATACCACTATTAAACAAGAATTGGAGCTTGGAAATAGATGAGTTGGGAAACACTTGGAAGGGATATCAGATATTTTGCCAAGTAAAGGACGAGATGTATTGGGAAAACCTGTATATATTGACTTGGACGCGCATGGATATCTTGATCTAATGTTTGATTCATGGTGTCTGTGCTGAGTTTAGAACCTCGAGTTTTGCAACCACTCCGAGACCCACCTTCATGTGAAGAAGCTTGTGGCCACTGAAGAGCGCGCAAATCCTTATCATACTCGGGTAAAGTAAGTAAGCCATGCATTTGACTTCCTCCGGATCCGCGTCAGAGTTTCAAGCCTTCGATGTAGTTCACAAAAACCGCAGAGTTATCTGCAAAGCTGGCATTAAGGAACCAAAACCACTTTGGACTTGCCATGATACTTTTCTCTCATTGTTAAAGAGGAGGAGTAATTGATGTCAGTCCTAGTGGTTTGAAGGCCGGATCAACATTTCTCCGCTTCGAGACAATCATGTCCTTAGTAACGCCGCCACACAGCAAAATATCGACGACGACTTTTAATTGCAGTTTGGTACTCCGGTAAGTGTACGAGTTCATCTGCATTTCAACGATTTGTAACCTAGCTTGCCTTGCCAGCTACGGCAAGGTGGCTGTGTGATTGACGAAACGATGGTCAGCACCGCTCTTGAAACAAAGCTTGTGTGCGGTCCGTCCGGGACATCCCCATCCGGTTTTTGAATACGTATCCCTCGCCCATAACATCTAGATATAGGGTTGTTATAATTATATAATTTAGGACCTTCTTATACAATTATGGATAATTATCTAAAAAGCTCATGATTATATGATGATGATACAGGGTTGTGCTAGGCCCACTTTTAAGCCTCCTGGCCAATGAGACGCCAAGAAAAGCCCCTATTTCCGACCTCAATCTCAACATGTAAATCAGCCTAGAAGTTACAATTTTCGAGCTAATTATTAGGTGAATTTTACTAGTAACTTTACGGTATATCATCACAGAAAGCAGATTATGATATAATTATAGAAAAAGCTAATTATGATGTTATAACGTGGTTTATCAGGACCGTGCGCATATCAGGACCCTGCGCACTCTAAAACCTATACAAAAAGCTGCTTAGTAAGCAGCTCTAACTTTTTATTCTATTGATGAAAAAAGCTAAAATTGAAAATATAGTTTCAGTAGTATATAAAGAAATACAATATAGAGTTTTAGATGCGTACTAATTATAATCACTTAGTTATTAAAGAAATGAAAAATAAATCATGAATACAGGGGTAATTTTAAGCGAATCGTTAACTACAATTAGTAAACGTCTGAAATTTTGTCTTTTACTTTTTTATATAGTAATGAAACCAAAATTTCAATTTTAGCTTTTTTTATATGTAAACTAAAAAGTTAGAGTTGCTTACTAAGCAGCTTTTTGTATAGGTTTTGGAGTGCGCAGGGTCCTGATAAACCACGTTATATAATCTATAATAGTAACATTCCTATCTAGATATACTCGAGTAGACGGGAGTATTTGAGAAAGTACAGTTTCCGCTTTACCTACAGTTTTTCTCATCTTTCACCTCGTAACTTGATAGCACGCCCTTCATGTCTCGTTGGCACCCTTTATTCACAGGAGACTTGTTTCCATTTGAACTCTCAAGATTATTCCCTCACTTCCAGGGATCAAGAGGAATACACCATCGACGATGTAATACTTAAGTTTGGCTCTCCAGATTGATTCTTGAAAGTCCTTCCTGATATGCTGCTCAGAGCCTCAAATAAGATTTCAACATATTTCTCTTTGACATCCACCCTTGTACGTCTAGGGTAAATAGAGTAGGTTATTATCCATCCCGTTTTGCGGGGCGGGCCAGGGACGAAATGAAACGACTCAGACAAGGTAACTTTGACGATCTCTGTGTGGCTAAGTAGGGGGTCATGTTGGAGACACATTCAGAGCACAGACTGTGCTTCGAAACAGTCTGTTAAGACCCAGAGCTTTCGGTGAAGGTCGAGATCGCAGTATCTGGAAAGTATATCATCATTCCCCCCTCTCCATCGGTTACATTTTAAACCTCTAAATTTAATGTCGCAAAGAAGTTCAGAGATAACCTCAGTTTTAAGAAATTTATACCCGACTTCCGTCAGCTCTATTGCATATATATCAGTCAATTCATTAGTGCTGAAGGTAATGACGTCATGCTTGATATTCCTCGGAGTTGACTCCCCGTCTAACCCATTCTAGAAACTTATTGGGATCAACGACTAAGCTAGAAAGTAGGAGATTTCGTTCCATCCATACCCCTTCTCCAGCCTTCTCTGTCACGACCCAGTGCAACGGAAAAAGCTGACTCCCTTTCACGAGACCTCGACCAATTAAAAAAGAACAATAGGAATCCGCAGCCTCTCCATGTCTAGCTCAGTCATTCAAAACTCCAAACACATATGTTTTCGAAATTGGACATTTCGTTTTTTCGAGATTTGTTTACGCACACTTAGCGAGAAAAGTCAACATTGAAACCAGAGACTTCAAAACATTTAAATATTTGTTGCCACACCTCGAAAATCGATATGATGATTTCAAAAAAAGCTTCATCTTATTCAATCTCATTTCTAAAGGACAATCTTGCTGATTGTCGATATGTTCCTCCATTCACGGCGCCTCCACTTGTGGCTTTGTTTTGCCGAGACAAAATACGCGAATCAACAACACCTCTCAATGCCGACTTCAAAACCATGCCTCATGAGCTGAGGAAGATATTTGTGCTTACATATTCGAGCTTCATGGGGGAAATGGGTGAAGTTTCTTACTTGGAGCCGAGTGATTGATCGAGAAGGGTTAGATGATAAAAGATTCATAACAGAAGACTACTCCTTACTCACCAGCGGCTTCTTCGAACGCAAGCTCTCATTGGCTCGCTCAATTCCCAGGAGACCAAGGACCCACCTACCCCCACAAATCCACAATCTTATTCCCAAATAACACTTTCTAGCCTTCAGTAGGAATAATAATGGCGGCCATCTGGCTAGATGGTTCTGGACGAGTTATTATTCTCGAGAGGATCGATAGGCGAACGAGCGCATACGAACGAACGCATACGATTATATCACGACCCGACGAGACGACAATTAATCAACAATACGACTCGGAGCCACTTAAAATTAATAAAAACTCAGTTCGCCTGGTTTTAACCCCTGGCTGCCCCTCGAGGGGTGGGGGTAGTTTTGCTAGTCTCTTCTGAGCTTTTCTTTCTTTTTTTGAGGGCTTGATATTTGGTAAACAAGTACCGCGCGTTGCAGTCGTCGCGGAATCTACCGCCGGGTCTGGTTTGAGATTTTTAAGTGTTGTAGTAGGTCTCATGTTTACTTTTGAAAGTTGGATAGTGCTTATATATTTTCTATCCTAATGGCATAGATGAAGAGTTTACTGAGGAGATTACATCTGAAAATGAACTTCGTTATAATGCGTTTTACCAACATATATAAATACCCAAGGCCCTTAGTAATATTGACAAAGTTTCGTTGAATGTTGAGGCATTATTGGGTGTTGAAGCTGAGGACGAGGTGCAAATAGTGAATTAGATCTCGCTCAGCCCCTCTTTTGCGTTCGAGCTAACCTCTCTCGGTACCTCTCAGACTTTTGTTGCAAATCGCAAAGTCCTGCAGAGGTGCTGCTTTAAGCTCTTCGTGAGCTCATTCTCAATTCCCAGATCGTGTCGCGACATGACCACGCGTTTCCTCTGAATCTCTACCAACCGCGACCAATTGAAATACCAAGTCGTGGACCTCAAGTAAACATTCCGCTATTTACGTGTCTGTTCGTATTCTTTAAACATTTTTCTGATTATTGTCTGTCAAGATATATTTGTTCGTTGGAGTTGATCTTGTAGCTGGTCTGTCTTGGAGGCTCTTGCCATGAGGAGTGTGAGTGGCTGCCTATTCTTGTTACATATCACAGAGCTAGGTACAACAGAAGACGTCTTTTATTTTGACTCACATCCGTTAACTTTCTGAGTCAAAGGTTGCCTCTTGGTGATAATTGACAGGTTTTGTCCTTCGTATTATGACTTTATATGCTTTGATTCATTTAGACATCGCGCGTGGAAGCTGGGTTGTCTTGGGAGCTGTTGCTTTTCACTCTTGTCCCCCTTATCATACGACATTCAACTCTGCTTCTGTTTTACTTTCCAGTCAAAAACATGTGTCCCGCACACTGTGCACAAAAAGGGTCGAAGAACTGCCATGAATATTGTAAGTTCAACCCTCGATTTGGGGTGCCCTTTCACAACACGACCATATTTGAACGCTGAGGGGTCGATTATTGAAACTTGTCAATCTTTTGCCACTCCTTTATGTGCACAACTTAAAATATTACCTCATATTTTACCGTTAGCCCTATCCCACTACTTTCTTGTATACTACGTGTCAGGATATATTTCGAGATGTTGTTCTTTAAAGAAGTACTTTTCAATAGGTAAGATGATTGCTTTTGTTCCCTTTTGCCGACTCATAGAAAGCCTGAGGGACTAGTTCTGTTTTCACTCATTTCTATCAACCTTTGAGTTTCATTCTGCTCTTTGTACACATGTTCAGCTCAGCGTGTGACTCAAATTTGTATTTGTTTTCAGGAAAGTCACACTCCATTTTGAAACCTATCTTGTGTCCCAGTCCACTGATTCCTGAGATATCCAACCCATTCAGTATTGCGGTAGTATTATGCATCACATCTTTATATCTCAAACATGACCAGGACTCAGCCCCTCTAATGCAAGTTTAATTAATCACTGAAGAAACAAACGGCTTTCTACAAAAGAGATTATTTTGAACCTCAACCTCCATCTTCAATTCTCACATCAACATTACTCTTGTTGCCGCGACCTACTTCTGATATCAACTTCACCATAAGAACAGCAAACTAGATTTCTATTCACCAGATATTTGTAGCGCTACAAATGTCGCAACAACAGCGACGCCAGCCAAAGAAACCCAAGAAATCAAAACCCAATAGAGATTGTGTTGGTACCCCTTCGCTTCTACCGCCAGATTTTAGCAAGCAATGCCATTTTACCCAGCGCAACTTCACTTGCAAACACCATACTTGGGTGACGGATCCTAAGATCACACATGTATCTCCGTGCAAATGCAAGCACCACAAAAACCTGTGCGACAACATGGCCAAGTCCACAAAGGAAGTCTGGTTCGATAAGGTATGCTCCAGCTGTAGCGAGGACGCATCGGGGGATTCCTCAATTGGTCTTGGGCTCGACCCTCGACTCAACATGGCGGAGGCAGTCAAGAAGCGAATTTTTGAACTAGAGCAACAGAAGAAGATTATTGTGGACAGCTTACCTTCGAAAAAAGGCACAAATACTTCAACAACAACTGCCGTCTCGTCAAAACCACCATTGCAGCAGGAAAAGCAAACCAGGGAGAGCGACTGGGGAATAGATGAAGCAACACCAGCCCAGCCTCCCCCAAAATCGATCAAGGAGGTCGAGAAGATTCCCAAATCAACCACTGAGCAAGCCCCTAAACCAACTATGGAAGACCAGCCGACTGTCTTGAATCCTGAATCTACGAAAGCACCCCAGGCTTTATCCTCGAAAAATAAGAAGTCAGAAATTTTTTTCGAAGACGACGATTCCTCTTCAGAAGAAGAAAGGTTATACCAGCTTGGTAAAGAGCGGGACAACTGGCTCTCAGTTCCCGAGGTCGAGAACGGCAATGGAGTGGCCGACAAATCAACAGGAATTTTCCGAACACTCTATAATGTAGTCACTTGGAAATCCAAACCAAAGTTTGTGCTGAAAGAGATTAAATTGGACGAACCGCCAAAGGAGATTGTGAAAGTGGACTCGGACGAAGAACCTTGGGAGGATCACGGGGAGTGGGTGCATGTTGTTGAGAATGTTGAGGATAATTAATCTGGGAAACCCTAGCTGATCTAGAGAGAAACATTTGTCAATTCATGACCACTCGAGATTCGGATCTTGGGACAAGTACTGGCCATTGGAGGACACATGAAGTTTGAGTCGTACACAAATCAATGCTTTATCCAATGTGTTTTGCTTTTGCAAGCGTGACGGGAGTTTTGATGTCTTACTATGGATGAATTAATCTGAAGTTCAGCCTCGCTTATCTACCCCGCAAAATTTTACTCAAATGTTCAAGAGACTTGCATTAGAATCTTTATCACCTTGAACCATGATTGCGCTGTAGAAACGGTTATCTTTGATGCCTGTCGTCCCTTTGTTATTGTGTTGTGGTAAAAACTGCTTCTGCACCTCAACATTCACCTAACCATGTTATGGCGAGATGGAAAAGCTAAGCGTAATTCACTGGTCGGTCGCGTCGAGTTGTTTACCCACACTAGTCCCATTTAGTGTGTTCCACGCAACTTATAAAACTCATGAGTCTTCCTTGACCCCCAATATTTCATTTTAACAGCAGCCACCTCACAGATCCTGCCATTCCCATCTTCCCTCCGACACCCCCTATACATTCATCGCCATCCTCACACCCACAAGGTACATTCCAGTTCTGTATTCTAAGTAGAGGAATCGCATATCTAACCAGTTGCGCAGTTACCGGATCCTCCAAATCTCAAGCTGCGCGCACGTCAAGATGGCTCCCAACGGAGGCCAAACCACGAATCTGTCGCATAATACGACTTCCCCTACTTCGAACCCGCCGAATCGAAAGCCTGTTGCTGAGCGAAAGGATGATGCCTCTATCGTATGCCCGCCTACCCAAAAGAAATCATCAATTACGCCTAAGCTATGCGGCAACACGTATTTTGGTATGTCAATCGTTGTTTCATTCACCCAGTATTAGGACCATCACGATAGTGTGGTCTGATACCGTATAATACCCTCTTGAAACAACAAGTAACTCTTAACAGTCTATCGATGCGGTCATAAGCAGGCAACCCAGTATACTGGGATTACTCACACAGAAGACTGTCCTGGCCTCCCACCTGGGGAATGGTTTTGCACAAACATGAATCCATCTGGTATCATGATTGACCGCGCCGATGAGGATTGCCCAAGATGCTGGCACAAGCACAAGGACAATTACCCTTACTGGCATCCATATTACTCATTGCCTTACTTTGGACCTTTTTCTAGCAGCCGATACCCTCATATAGTCCCACAGCAACCAATTCTACCCATCGGTGTGCACATGGCCTCGCCGATTCACCTGAATGCAACACCTATCAATTCAAAGCCCGAAGCTCAGGGTATCAGAGGACACGACACACATGATTTGTACAGAAAGTGGGCTGCACTACAAGCATTTGGGGCACCAGGACAATTTGTGTCACGAATGCAAGAATTACATGGACCATTAGGACCGCTTCCCACCACGCCGCCTGATTATCATGACTTCAACTCCCTGGCCACATTCCATACAAAGGTCCCAGGAGAGTCTTTGGTTGATCCTTTGGCATCTCTTGAACAATGTTTTGCACCCGATCACGATGAAGCTTCCACTAACCCCGAGGCCGCAGAGATCAAGGTTAAACTTCCACCAACAAACGCTCCACGCCACGATCCCTCGTCAGTCCCAATTTCGTTTCCGGATTTCGTTAAGGGGGATAAGGAGGCTTGGTGGTCTCATAGAAATAACGATCCTCCTCATCAGTTAGGGCGGCTCGACAACTCAACCCCAGAGTCACAAGAGCATCTTCAGGCTCAACTCGAGAACTACTTGAAAGACAACAAGCTCCCGACTATTTTCGCTCGTCTCTATGAGAGCGTTGAATTCAAAGAAACTCGTGATACCTGCTTCAGCCTGAAGCACGGTTCTCATCTGGGTGACGCTCTTCAGAATTCTGGCTTCGTATGGCCTGGACCATACTGTAACGACGAAAATGCTTCAACAATTAGAAGTGGCAGTAGTGAGAAGATCCCTTTGATCCCTGCAGACTCGTCAGAAGCGACTGAGGTTCAACGACCTTTCCCTCCTCGAAACTCCTCGCTTCCACTCCACGCAAAACATACTGTTAATCTCGATACATCTTCTGAGTCGAATACAAACAATACTTTCTCGTCTAGGCCTGTTCCCTCTTTGATTCAGCAACAATTTGGACATGTTCCTCCACCGAATCATATGGATAGACTTAGGAATCGTCCTGATATTGCTGCTCTTAAGGGTGGGATCTCGAACACTTCTCGATCCACAGCTTTTACCGGAGGTGTGGACAAGAAATTCCTCAATCGCCCATGGAGACAACCAATGGGTCCATCTGCATCTACCAAGGGCTTCTCATTCGGACCTGAGAAGACTCGCTCATCTCAGACTCCTTCGTCAAAATTGAAGGCCAAGGAAAGATCTCCGGTTGAAGTAGTGGCCGCCAACAAGTCTGCTGTCGCTATTCCACAATCCCCTTGTAATGCGGAGACAACCGAGAAGTCTGTTCCTCTTGTTTCAACTCCGGAAGTATCAGCAGTCCGCACACCTTTAATTGATCGGGCAAGAGAGTCAAGAGCAATGACAACGGATTCGAACCAAGAGAAGATTCCACCAGTTACGGAATCGTCATATTACCCACTTCAGGCCACTGGATATAGTACAAGAGATAACACACTTATGACTCTGCAGGAGCAAGATCGTATCAAGGAATGTCGCCGAGCATTGATGGATCAACAACAGAACCTTATTGACAGCCTCGGAGCTGGAAACATCCCTCCCCAACAGCATCAAGTCAGCCCTTCCATTATGCTTCAAGAAAACATGAAGGCCGGCACATCCCAAGCTCCCCCGCACATTCAGGAGCAACAAGCCGCCTGGATGCAACGTCAATGCCAAGTTTTGTCACTCCCCTGGGTAGAAAATAAGCTTGGTCAGAGAGACAGCCCCAGATGCCACCTCCTGTCCAGTCCATTTACTCCAGACGATTGTGTTCGACCAGACCTGAAGTATGGCACATCCCAAACTCTATCGCGGATCTCAACTGCCGCACAAATCATTCCAGTTGAAGAGACGTACCCTGAAGCCTGTAAACCCGCCACTGATCGTATTCCTGCTTTCGACGGTCCTGCACAAGGCGCTGCGCCTATTGTCATACCAGCTGTCATCCCCCGTCGCTCGCCACCAATTGCTTCTGATGGGGTACACAAGGACAAGAATCTCAATGAGCATTCTGTTATCTCTAAGGACCAGGAAAACTTGAGAGAAGTTTCTGAGGAGGATGATTCTTGGGACGTTATTTCAGATGAATATTCTGAATGAAGGTTGAGTTGTTGATGTTTTTGCAAAATGACTGAAACCAAATTCGGATTCGATTTTACTGAGCGCATCATTGCATGGGATGAGGCATGTAAAATGGGTTGTTTGATAGGAGGATATGGGAATGGGTGCAGATGCCAGGGCACTTGCCATGATTTTCTCTCCTTTTTCTTTTTCTTTTGTCTTCTGCGCAATTCTTGATATCTCGAGGTCTAGTGTATTCAAGCTACTTCTCATGTAACTTGAAGTAAACCCAGGCCCAAGGATATCAACCTTAAAGTTTGTACGACAAAGTAATACCACATTTCAGTACCCCTCAGCAAGAGGATTGACACCCCGGAATCAGGCACGGAAAGACAAGGATCACGGGGAATTCCAGGCATTCGGGACAAAAAGCACTATTATGTATCTTTCTTTTCACTAGATAACTATTAAAGCACAAAAAAAGTATGAAAATCTTAAAAACTAAAACCAAAACTATCAATTGTCCTTCGTGTACTACTTGAGTTTAGGCTTTTGATAAGGTATCAATATATTGTAAAACCCCTTTTTATGATAAAATGTTGTAGGAACTAGATAGCCACCCTAGAAAAGCACTATTACATGCTAAGAGGACGGAAACAGGAACCTCGTTTATCCTGAGGATCCTAGTAAATGTATTCTCGCTTAATTAAGATATGCGGTGTACGCCGCACAAAGAACATCTTAGAAGTTTTACTCTACAAAGTGTTTCATTTAGGTAATAATTACCTTACTTAGTAATAGACTTTTGGTTTAAACCTTAGTCTGTTCTCGCCTAATTCTAAAATATTCGATCACATGAACTAGAATATTCTAGTATCTCTATTGATTTATAAGCACTTCTATTATATTTGTAATCTATAGAACCTCCTAGAATCTCTCTAAGGAGTATATATAGACCTTTACTATCCTTATAGCTAGAAACTAAGTCAATTAAATAAGTCATTTTTATAAGTCAATTTTACTCTTTTGATTCCCGGTGTACTTAACAGTCATCTGACCATCCTACTTCCACTGTCTCTATATACTTTATATATAGTCTATAACCTTTACCTCTTACACAAAGCCTTTCTAGTAAACATATACCTTGAAATTTCAATTTTGATACATCGCATATACTCTACAACGAGTGAGGCATGCATAAAAGAGAGGGTTAACATCAACATATCGGAATCCACGGAATACACTTACAATTTATATTCAGTCTCAAGTTGGTATAGGAGACAGGCACTCGGCTTAGTATATCCCTCCTTTGTATTTAATTTCCTTTCTAAGAACACTTGGGCAAATAGAAAAGCTATTATCTACTAAATTCTTTTAATTATTCTAGCAAAAAAGTACAAGTGTCTAGTCGAACAAAGATTCAACCAGTCTTAATGTTGAGAGAAGATCACTTCTATCTTACTTATAACATCCCCAAAGGACAAAAATTATGCATTGTGCGAGAGATTGACTGTATGTTTTTGCCCCCATGTCTGTATGGTCTATGTATACCTATTATATTCCGGGGCCCACTAGCGGCTTTCCAAATTCGCAAGAAAATCAGAAGTAACCGTCATTAGCTAGAAAGCAGCTAATAAACCGCCTCCCCCATTATTCTCCAAGGGAGGATCCCCAAAGTCCATTGGACCATAACGACAGAGGGGAAATTAGCTTACTTGGGCAGAAAAGATAATTATGGCGAAAACATCAGTATCATTTCCCAAAGAAAGAGCAATTTCCACCATTCTCACAAAACTTCTTCAGCAATTATCCCACCAATCACTAAATAGCTCATCATCCTCGACCTCCTCGAGAACAATAGCTCCCAACGTCTCTTCGACGGCATCCTCCTCACTTCCCTCAAATTCAATGACGTATTTCGTAAAACCTCCTCAAAGAATCTACCAAAGTGACCCAAAAACTTATCATGGTGCTTGTTTTTAAATCGTTGCTTGGCTTGCTCTCGCTCTGATTCGGGATGCTTGAACGACCAGCATTTTTGTGTCTCGCATACAAAGCAACGTTGTATATTATTACTTGGAGGGAAGGTACGAGAGGTGGTCCCTTCATTCGGGCGATCCGGCGTGAATTCTGGGCACACTCCACAACGCCTTTCTAAGTTCTGGTTCTTGATGCGCCACCTAAGTGTGACGATTCTCAAACTAACTAACTAAGGTAACTGAGTATCGCTGGGGTTTGTTCTTGCAAAGAGGTACAATCGCGGACTGGGTGTTTACTCGGAGGTAAACTCGTCACTTAACTACAAAGCTGTCAAGGTAGTGATAACAATGTAATATTGAGTTGAGCACGAAGCTCCTATCTAATGGCAGACGTGCCAGTCTTATATAGAACCTTCCTGCTCACGTTGATCAGTGTGATCACCCTGATCATCCTGATCTTGCTCAGCGTTGCTCAGTTGATCACCACTGATCAATAACAGTCACGTAATTTAACCTAGATGAAATCCCTGGATCGCTTAGCTAGCCTAAGCGGTCCTCTATTACTATAAGAGTATATGATAGTGCTTAACCTGTCAGTACGCCGCCTGGTCTTCACTTAACACGTGTGCACGTGATTCGTGACACTAAGTTCCTGCCTAAGTCGGTCCAGATGGTCCGCTCTTTCAGCATCTGTATTAGGAGTATCCGTCTTCTTCTGGCCTTTATCGATGTCTTGTCTGTTGTTGTTGATAACTTCATAGGGTAGACAATATATAAGAGGAGACGATTCGGTGGAGGGGGAACGTTCATTGCCAAAGATAATAGACTTGAGTATGCCAATCAAAGCAGACCAATCCATATCGTGTCGTAGTAATGGCCAAGCAGCCTTGCAGTCGAGAACACCTTGACAGACCCTGACAAGCTTATCAAAAGAAAATTTGTCTGTCTGGAAGTTTTTGTGCAGAGCAGGGCGTAACTCTTGCAAATTAGTGAGTAGGAACTCAAAGCAGTGGGTTGTTGATGTATCAGGGTTGCTGGACTTGACAAGTTGAAGGTCGAGGTGATTCCATTCATTCAGTGAATTCCGTTCCTTAGATGTTAGACGCGGTGGATCCAAGTAACCAAATTGAGCTTTTCTTTTCGGTTGAAGATTGGAGAGGAGTAGGAATAGCACTTTACCCAAGGTAGTCGACGTAGCAAACGTAGAAGTGGTTAGATTATCGACCAGTTCCTGTGGGAGCTGGTAGGTATAAATAGTACCACAAAGCGGCCACGTGCATATTCACCCAAGTGTCATTCACCAGCCAATTGCAAGCCTACGGAGGTAGAAATCTACCCTACCAGTGGACGATTTCAACATTGAATTCACGCCATTGCGCTCCTCCACTGACAATCAAACCATCTTTGCTTGTAGACTTTCCTCCATTTTATTCGTACCACAGGAACATTCGTACTACATCTTGGTCTAGGACCTTAGTGTAGAGAATAGTTTAACTATCGTAGTTTTAGTATAGTTTTAAAATTAGAAAACTAATTACAGTTCTAGTAGGATTTATAGAACTAAACTATTATAGTTTTATAAAACTAAGTTAGAAATACTTTATTATTATATATCTATTTAAATTCTAGTACCTCTATATAACTTATAATTAATATAACTATCTTCTTATAGATATAATCTTTCTTATTCTATACATTTGTCCTTAGCTTAAAATATAGAAGCTTCTTTTAGTAGTATAGTTTTTTCAATTATATTTATAAGAGATAAATAGAGTAGAGTACTTTTAAAAAGAGAAGTTATTCTACGAATCTACTAGTTCTAAACCTAACACCTAGTAGATTGTCGAGAAATAGAGTAGTAAGATAAAAGCTAATTTATACTAAGATGTTTCTAAATATACTTAGACTCTTATTACTAGAATCGCTTAGAATTAGTAACACGTAATCTATAACATTCTAGAATTATATATTTATATATAAATATAACCTTTCTCTTTCTCTTCTTAGAAGGTTTAAGATATAAAAAAAGTATTTTATTATAACTCTCTATTTCTTAATAATTATTTATATAGATACTTAAAATATTAGAATATTTATATATATAAAATACTACTTAGTATTAGTTAGTTTATTTAAAGCTATATATATTCTCTATACTAGTCTAGATAACCTATAAAGATTATAAAGAGATAATATAGAATAGACTAGACTAGGCTAGGTTAGAATAGAATAAAGTATTAAATTATATATACTTTCTTTTTCTCTTTTAGAAAACACTTTAAGTATCTTTATAAATAACTTATAAGTAATACTTAAAGTAATTAAAAAAACTCTCTATATTATACTATACTCTAGATTATTAAGTAGAATAGCTATAAAGATTTAAAAAAGTATATCTTTTAATTTTATTTATTCTATAACTTATTACTACTATCTATTAGAAGTCTATAAATTAATATTATAGCCTATATATCTCTATTCTATCCTAGTCTACTACTATATAGAAAGGCTTATAAGACGTTAGAAAAAAGAAAAAGAGAGAAAAATTATATATTTTATTATAATATAGATAAGAATAAAGAATAAGATAAGAGTAGAAAGGTTATATTAGCTTAAAAAGAAGACTTATTTAGACTAAGAGAAGAAGAATACTAAACTATCTTCTAATATAGCTATTTAATTCTTTCTCTACTATAATTACTAACTTAAGTATTAAAGAACTACTAAATAATATAGTTAAAAAAGAAAGAGTTTAAAGATATTCTATAAGAAGTTACTTAGACTAGTATTTAATAAACGCTCTTTAGCTCGTTACTACTTTTTTAGTACTAAAATAAAGCGATTACTACCTATATATATACTTTTCACTTTATAATTATTTTATAACTATAATATTAAAATAGCTAAAAAATATAGAAAAACGAAGAGGCGTAAGACGTGTATAAATAAGACTTTATAGCGTGAGGTCCCTATCTAGTAGTACACTTAAATTGTTAGTAGAAGTAGATAGAATACTAACAAGTAAGAGTTACTTCTATAGGTAAAAAAAGACGAGGAATAGATGTCTGTTTTAGAGATAGAGGTTAGAGATATTAGAAGAAGAGCTTAAGACAACGCTACTAGAACTTAGAATAGGAATATACGAGGCTAATGACTTTTAGTACCTCTTATCGCTAAGAATCGGCCTTGCTCTAGACTACTACTTAAAGTTACCTCTAAGCTATAACAACGGATTATTTCTAAGGTTATAAGTATATAAGACGAACGCTAGAAGTTAAATATATTACACCTTTATAACCTAGGTTATTAGAGTTACTAAGACTCTAGTAAGAACCTCTTAGAATCTTCCTTTTAATAAGTCTTATATAACGAAGGTTACTTCTTTATAAGAGAGGGATTTAAGCCTAAACTTACCTCGGTTCTTAGAGAATAACGCGTTAAGTTAGCTAAATAACTCCTTAAGATAGACCTCTTCTAAGTAGTGTTTATAAACGCTACTACCTTATATATAGAACTTAATAATAGCCTAGAGAGATGTTAGTAGAAGTAGGAAGAGTACTACTATAAGAACGTTTAGATAGAGATAGTAAAGAGGTACTTAGATAGATAGTTCTTTAGTACTATCTACCTAGGTTTTCGCTAAGGTCCTTACTATATATATAACTTAGAAATAATATAGAAAGTTAAGGAGGTAGAGACGTATTTAGCTAAGGCTAATATATAATAGTTACACTATATAGAGAGAGAGTTTAACTAGCTAGAGCAGGCTAAGGAAGACTACTAGGCTAGTAAAGGACGTAGAGTACCTAGAAAGAGAGCTAAATTATATAACTTTCTATATAAACAAGTATATAAGAGAGAGGATAGAGGTAAGAGAGAGGTAGATTAGTACTAGCTTTATAAGAGGTATCTTAAGCTAAAGTTGTTCTCTTAGTATAAGAAACTATATAAACTAGAGAGAGAGAAGATAATACGCTTAGTTATAGATAATACTAGCCCTTATAGTTACAAGGTAACTAAAGAAGTATTATACTACTATTCTATTTAGCGCCTTCTTTACCTTATATAGTTACTAGATATAAACCTAATAGAGTAGATTTAGAAGTATATATAGTAATAACTATATAAGAGAAAGAAATAACTAAAGAATAAAGTAGATTTAAAGCGTATATAGGTATAGAAGTAGAAGAAGATACTCTAGAAAGTAATAGATAATATAATTAGTAACCTAAGAAAGACTCTCTAGAAAGTTATAGACTATAGAGAGGATAATAATTTCTAGAGATAGAGCTTTAATTTCTACTACTTTTTATATAAAAACACCTAGAATTACATTATATATAAGTAATAGTAGTAAAAAAAGAGAGGTAGAGTAGAAGCGAAAAATAAGCTAAAAATTAGCTAAGAGCGTTTATTAAATACTAGTCTAAGTACTTAAAACTAAATACTTTATCTTTAAATTCTCTTAATATATCTATAATATTAACTTAATTTATATTTTCTATCTTAAAGCTTAAAGGTAGATAATATAAAAGTATTAAAAGAATAGTAGTAAAGCTATATTCGCTAGTTTAGCTTATAAAAAGAAGAAGAATAAAATAGTTTAAAAACTTATTAGAGTTAGTATTAGAACTTATAGTAACTACTAATAAATTAGACTATAGAGGTATTTATATATAAGAAGATTTGATTATACTCTCTATAGTTAAGTTCTTACTATCTTATATACCTAGTCTATATATTCTAGAGAGTTCTACTAAGAGTACTCTCGAAGGTTTCGTCGAGTCTATATTAGGTCTATACGTTATAATACTAAGCGAGGTCACGTATATACGTCGCTAGAGTACTCTAAGACTTACTCTATAAGTGTAACCCTTAATAGTTAGTATATAAGTATTAGCTATAAAAGCTAATAATAACTAGAAATAATATTAGAAAAGCTAAATTAGTTATTAAAGTATAAAATACTATAGATATTTTAGAATTAAACTATTAAACGAAATAATTAATAATCTACTCTTTACTAATAAGATCTATTAAAAAAAACTTAATAGTTTATATTAGTAATACTATAAATAGATTAGAAAATATAATTTCTAATTTTACTAACTATTTCTTATATTATAGATAAACTACTCTTCTATATACTTCTAAAAGAGATAACCTATACTTAATATCGCGATAATACTACTATATCTATAACTAGTCTATCTTCTCTTAACCTTGCTATACTACTAGCTATATAAGAGCTAATACTAGTAGTAAGTACTTTCTATTCTACTATATCTATTAACTTATTACTTAAAATACTCTACTCTACTCTAAACTAATTATTACTTATATTACTAGTTAATAGCTATTAAGCGATTTATATAACTACTAAAAAATACTATTTTATCTAGTTTAGAAAGAGGTAGTAATAGTATATCTATAAAGTAAAGTTTCTATAATTAATTTCTAGTTTTCTTTTAAGTATTATATATCTTTTATTAAGGGTTACATCTATAGAGTAAGTCTTAGAATACTCTATCGACGTAAGTATATAACCTTGCTTAGTAACGTAATATATTAATTGTAACATATTAACTTAATAGAACCTTAGAGAGAATATATAGTAGAATCCTCTAGAATAAGTAGACTAAGTATATAAGATAGTAAGAACTCTACTCTAGAAAGAATAATCGAATATTTTTATATATAGACACCTCTATAGTTTAATTTATTAGTATTTACTATAAGTTCTAAAATCTTTAATATAATTAGAATTTTTTTATTAAATATAATATCCTTATAGAGAAGTTAGATACGCTTAGAGTAATAAACTTTTTAATAAAAATTATAATATTTATATATAAAACTAATATTTTCTAAATTACTATATTTTTAGAGACTATACTAAGAGAAGTAGTTTTATAAGACGAAATATAAATAATAGAAAATACTATTATTACTATAATAACTAAGAACTAAGAAGAAATAAAAATTTAAAAGTAATCTATTAAGTTAAATTATATAACTAAAAGTATAGATTCTAGTATAAAATAGAGACTTAGTTAATAGCTATTAATAGTAACTATATACTACCTTTAAATAAGTAATATAAAATATATAATTTAAAGCTCTTAGATATCTAACTAAATGTTTATAAATATAATTTTATCTAGATATCTATTTTCATCTATCTATTCTCTTAAACCTCTTTCTCTCCTCTCTATTCTCTTTCTATTAACTCTTTCTTCTTTCTCTTCTAGTAATCGATAACTAGAAGTACCTTCTATAGAACCTTCTATAGATAGTATCTCTAGAAGTATCTAAAGAGAGTCTAAAATAGAAGAGATATTTCTAGAAGAATTTAAAGTAGAAACTATTATCTAGAGTACTTAATAAAATTAGTAAATTTAGCTCTATAAAAACTCTTAATCGTTATCTAAAAAGATATTTATTAAGAGTTTTTAGTAAATTTATCTAGATAAACCTTAATTCTTACTAAAAATACTCTATCTTAAAAAGTCTACCTTTTTAGTATATAGTAGAGTTACGTTTCTTTTAGAAATATATTATATAATATACTTTATAAGTATTAGTACGACCTAGTAGTTATAAAAGGTGATATATAAATATAATCTCTATTTATATTTATTTATATATAAAGAGTAAAGGTAAAGAGAGGTAGTACTCTATAAGCTTAAGTATATAAGTAGTAAGCTACTTATATAACCTAAAGTATATAGATCTACTAGGCTCTTATATAAGGTACTATTTACTAGAATTATATATCGATAATAAGAGAGCTAGCTATATAAGCGAGCTAGCTACTTTTAGACTTTATAATAGTTATTAACTTTAAGTTATTATATCTCTACTATATAACCTCTAAATGTCTTCTAACGAAAATAAAATTAACTTAGCTATCTAAGTACTTGAAAACGATATATTAATAACCTAACGATATACTATAAAAGCCTATAATATCTCTCGATCTACTATTTTAGACCGACGTGTTAAAATCTAACTAAGACGTGATTATAAGTCTAATTTAAAGAAACTTATAAAGCTAGAGGAGTAGGCGATAGTTAAGTATATATTAGAGTAGGATTTAAGAGAGTTTTCGCCTATAAAGAATATAGTACGAGAAATAGCTAATAATTTACTAAAGAAGCGCGAGAGGTAGTATAACAGTTCTAACCGCTACTATACTATAGACTAGCCCTAGCTAGAACCCGGCGGCTACTATACGTCTAACTAGCCTCTAGCTGAGACTTAGCTAAGGTATAGTCCTTAGCACATCTCCTATATTTAAGAGCCTCTAGCTTCTAAGCTCTACTCTCTTCTCTTCTTTCCTTAGCTTAGAATCCTCGAATAGACAGTTCTATAGTATTAATCTTACTACTTGTAATATCTAACGTAGTTATACTCTTATATAGTCTATTAGCTATATATATTATTATATTATTCTAAGCTTACTAATACTATCTAGAAAGGCTATAGATAATCTCTCTACCTGTCTATCTAGTATAATAGAAGGACTCTATAATCCTTAATTACCTAGCTATAGTACTTTTTAAAAAGGAATTAAGAAGATCTAGTAACTAGTAAGTTCTAGATATAACTATATAATAAGATAAGTATTCCTTAAAATAAAATAATAAAACTATAATTACTATAATAGTACTAAAAGTGTATTCTATAGAAGTATACTAAAAGAATACTTTAAGAGTAGAATAAAGCTCTACTAATAATCTTAAAAACTAAGAAAGTATAATCTATATTAATAATAGTAGACCTCTAGTAGTTAGCTATCTAGAAAATAATAACTTACTAGTAGCTTAGTTTAAGTACTAGCTAGACTCTAACTATAACAACGCCTCTAAACCTCTAGACACCTTATAAGAGTAAATCTAAGAACTTAGCTAGAACTAGTCGCGAACCTAGAAGTTACTTAAGAAGCTTCTTAGCTACCTTTTACTACTAAGTAGCTCTACTACTACCTCTTAGATTATAGTACTATTACTTTAAAATATCATACGATTAATAGAATAATAAACCCTAGAATCGACGATACTATGTCAAGGGTTGCACCCGTAGAGTGAGTCTTAGAGTACTCCAGCGACGTGAGCACGTGACCTCGCTTAGTAACGCAACGCATTGATCGCAACGCATTGACTTGACAGAATCCTCTAGAATGAGTAGACTAAGTATATAAGGTGGCAAGGACTCTGCTCTGGAAAGGACAATCGAATCTTCTTGTACATAGACAGCCTCTATAGTTCAATTCAAAGCATTTGCTACAAGCCCTGACATACTAAGTCTAAATACTAGTTAGAAGTACTTAGTAAAACTACTAGACCTCTAGCTCCTCTCTAATAGAACTAATTCTACGTTTCTAGGTTAGAAGATCTAGATCTAAGGAAAATTTAGAAGTAAGAGAGACTACTTCTAAGATAAGAAAGATAAGATGTTTTATATCTTTAATTATATAATAGAAGATACTTAGAAATATCTCTAACTATAAATTAATAAAGATTCTTAGATATACTTTATTTTAGTAATAGAGATAATTAACTATCTTACTTCTATTTTTATTAATCTAAACTAAGTAAGAGATATAAGATATAACTATAATTATCTAATAATAGAGATTATATAAATATTCTAGGAATTCTAAACTTAGTTCTTATACCTAGCTAGAAAAGTATAGATTCCTTAGAAATATCTTTATCTTAACTTATATAATTAACTTATAACTCTACTCTAAAGAGAAATAGTACTAATACTATATATACTAGATATCTACTAGAAACTATTAGCTAGTTACTTATTATTAGATATAGAGCTAAGATATATTACTATAAGAGAGAACTACTAGAAGTTATACTAAGAAAGATCTACTACTTAATCTATATAACCTACTTCTCTATCTCTACTTTAAGTAATATTATAGCTTCTACTCTATTTATCTCTTAACTTCTAGAAAATATACTAGGTCTAACTTCTTATATAATACCTCTAACTACTTATTATAACTCTAGTAAGAAGCCTTATAAAGTAAAGTAACTAGTACTAGTAGATACTTATACTATCTATTATAACTACTATAGAAAAGAATACTATACTACTATCTATTCTAAGCTAAGAAGAATTAATCTTAAGGAAATAGATAAAGAGGAAATAGTAGATAAGAAACTCTTATATAATAAGAGAAAAGAGAAACTCTAGGCTAAGACTTCTATCTAGAGTATACTCTTAGTCTAGAAAAGATTAATTTAAGTTAATTAATAGATAGAAAGTACTTTATAGTTCTATATACTCTAGTAAATAATAGAATTATAGTTATAACCTATACCTTAATTAATACTAGAGTAAATAGCTTTACTTTTATTAATACTACCTTTATAGTTAATATAGCTAAGTTCTTTAACCTTAAACCTTAGAAGCTTATATATACTATTATAACTAAAGAGTTTAATAGTAAGTTAAGTAATTCTATTACTTATATTCTTATACTCTAACTCTCTATAGATATATACTAATAAACTAATATTCTCTTCTATATTCTTAACCTTAGAAACTATAAGGTTATACTTAGACTTAAGTAGATAGTCTACTTTAAAATATAACTTAACCTAGAATAAGAAATACTAATATAGTCTAATAATAAGAAACTCTCTCTACTAACCTTCTAAAAGAAGATTCGTCTACCTAGAAGCTATCTACGCTCTTAATACTACTAGCTAAACTACTAGCGTAATATACTAGCTAGAGAGTATATAATAAATTAAGAGAATATATAACGTTAAGACAGCTAGTAAGCGACGATACCTTATATAATCCTCTCTTACTCTATTTACCTATTCTTACTTTATACTCTATTAGAAGAATAGAACTTAGATTATAAGAGCTAGAAAACAACTAAGATTAAGACTATAATATATAAGACTATTAGATAAAATACTTATAAATAGAATATATATAATAAGATATACTAGATATAGTAAGAGCTACGTCTACTAGACACTATACTTCTATAGCCTCTAAGGAGCTCTTATATAAATAAAGAGCTCCTCTTACTTAATATTACTTACATTTTAGTAAATACTTTTTATATATACTTATACTACTAGAATAATAAGTTCTTTTCTACTAGTCTATATAAATTAGACTAGGTGATTTAAGAGAAAGAGAAAGAGGCTCTTAAAGATAATAATAAAGTAACTATCTAGAAAATTAAAGATAAACTTTCTTCTTAGTATAGCTTATATAAAGATATATTCTCTAAGGCTACTTTAGATAAGCTTCTACCTTACTACTTATATAACTACTATATATAGCTAGAAGCTACTAATACTCTTAATTATAGTCTACTATACTATTATTCTATAGATAAGCTTAAAGCTATTAAGTAGTATCTAGTTAAGAACCTTAAAAAGAGATTTATTAAGCCTAGCTAGACACTCTTTACCTTGTCTATACTCTTTATATATAAGCTAAATAGTAGCCTCTATTTCTATATTAACTTTTATAAGCTTAATACTCTTACTTATAAGAACTACTATCCTCTACCTCTAATTAATAAGACTCTTACTTACTTAGCTAATACTAGATTCTTTATAAAGCTAGACATCTACTAGGCTTTCTACTATATTTATATAAACCTAGAATTTAAAGATCTTATAACGTTCTATACTAGATATAACGTGGTTTACCACCGAGCGACGCATATCACCGAGCGACGCACTTTCCTCTACCCTGCCACCTAAAGGGTAAAATTAAATAATCACAACATATTATATTAATTAATCTGAATCTAAATCTAATGAACTAGAAGTATCTACAGCCTCTTAACAAGTTCGTGTATTATGACTAGACTTCCTGTAGGTACTACATCGTCGCCCAGACGGCTGCCCCTCCTTTTGCCTACCCTCCTCAGAGCGCTTGTCGCGTCAAGCCTGTTCCTCTACTTCCTTCTAAGCTAATATGTCCTACGTATCCTCTACAGTAAGTGCCCCCCCTTGACGGACCCGAGTCTTTTTAGCCCTCCAGCGTTTACTTAGTGCTTTATTTGCCTTCCGAAGGGTATAGACTTCGGCTGATAATAAAGTCATCTCATGAGCTAACAGCTCTGTACCCTTAGCTAATACAGCTACTGTCTGGAAAATAGGGGTTAGCGAGCTTCCTTGATAACGTGCAATCTGATTCTTAACTAATGTCGTCTGTAAAAGAGTATCAGTTGGGTTGTGAGGAAGGAGTCTGTGAGACCTAAAGGTTGATATCAGCAGAGGGGGTCCACAATACTATATTTCGCCCGCATATTCTCAATTAGTCAATACCACGCGCTAATGAGCTCTAGATCTTCGCACAAGGCTCTTTAGAAGTCGTAAACGTAATTAAAACACGTCTTTAACTCTAGTTGTCGTTGAATGAATTAATATACCTAGTTCTTACCTACGTATAGTACCCCTCGAGATTTAAGCAGGAGATTCGCTATATCTTCAACACTAGTTAGACAGGGCGCAAATCCTCTCGAATCTAGATCAAGTATATATTGAACAATCGTGTCCTTCTCTAAGTTGTTCAATTTGTAACAATTAGCTTTAATTTCAGGGCGATGGGTTCAGCCAGCTATTCTATATCGAAGTGTTGCTTTAGAGACCTTGTAGATCTTTACTAGAGAGTGTTTACTTAGCTTTTTAGACTTTCGAATAGCCTTGATAGCTAGAATGATTCGCGCTTCTTAGGTTTGAATTTCCATAATAAATAGTTGAAAAAACGCGTCTTAAAGTTTATAAGGAGTGGGGTAGGGAAAAGTGCGTCGCTCGGTGATATACGTCGCTCGGTGGTAAACCACGTTAGTTCTTATAAATATAAAGTTCTTCTCTTTAGTCTTATAAATAGCTCTATAATATACTAACGCTATATAAACAACGTACTCTTTAACTACCTTAATAACTTCTATATAGTCTACTTAGATAATATTCTTATTTACTTAGATAACCTTTTAGAATATAAGGAATATATAAGAAAGATTCTCTAATAGCTCTACGATACTAGCCTATAAGTAGATATTAAGAAGTATAAATTTACTATTACTTATATAAAGTATCTTAGCTTTATAGTTAGTACTAATAGTATTAAAGTAGATCTAGATAAAGTCTCTATAATATATAAGTAGAAAGAGTCTAGTACTATTAAAGGTGTTTAGTTCTTCCTTAGCTTCTATAACTTCTATTAACGCTTTATTCGAGACTATAGAATCGTTACTAAGCTACTTATATATCTAATAAAAGCCTTAACTCTCTTTATATTTAATAAGTCTTACTACTACTCTTTTAAAGAGCTTAAGTAACGTCTAGTCTTATCTTCTCTTCTATAATATTACAACTCTACCTTAGAGTATAAATTAGAAATAGACGCTTTAGATAGAGTAGTAGCTAGTATTCTATTCTAACTATACCTAGATAGTAAATAGTACTCTATAGATTACTTTTCTAAGATAATAGCCTCTATAGAGTATAACTACGAAATCTATAATAAGGAGATATTAGCTATCATATACTCTCTTAGCTACTAGTACTCTAAACTCTAAAGTATATCTTCTTAGTTTAAAGTATATACTAATTATAAAGCCTTAGAGTACTTTATAATAACTAAATAGCTTACTAGTTATTAGGCTAGATAGACTAAGTTACTCTTATAGTACTCTTTTATAATTATATACTAGATAGATAAGAATAATACTTAAGCTAACGCTCTATTATAAAGAGAATAAGACGTTAGTCTATAGAATAAGCTTAAAGTAGCTATTTATATAAAGGCTTTACTTTAGCTAGAATAACTAGATCTAGCGATTCTAGTAAACTATAACCTAGAGCTAGTCTCTATAGACGAGATTATATAAGAGCTAAGCTAACTAATAGACTAAATCTAAACTACTAATTATATAGTAGAGTTACTTAGTATACTCTAGAGATAAGTAGAGATATAGAAAGAAGACTTCTAGCTAGATAATAGACTTCTACTCTACTAGAGACGCTTAGTAGTCTCTATATAAGACACTTTAATAGTAGATCTAATTAGAGAAGCTTATAACTAGGTTTCGTTTATATACTCTAGAAAAGTAAAGATAGTACGAATCCTTCGCTAGAAGTACTATTAGAAAGAGCTTTCCTAGAATATAGTCTAGTATATCTATAACTACTACGCTTATAAGCGAGCCTATATTTCTTAAGACTATATACTAGGATTTCTATATCTACTATCTATTCTAGACTATCTATAGTAATATATTACTATAGATTTTAAGTTATTTCTAAGAGATAAGTTTAGCTATAATATAGCCTATATAGTAATCGACTATCTAAGTAAGTAAAGTGTCTCTATCTCTTACTATAAGATAATAAATACTAAGGATATAGTCTAGATCTATATTATATATATATATAGATAGTAAGAGGTACTATAGTTAATTATATCTAATTAAGAACCTTAATTTATCTCTAACTTCTAAACTAAGTTCTACTAGATACTAGAAGTTTAGATTAAGCTATCTATAGCGTTCTACTCTTAGGTTAATAAATAGATAAAGATTATAAATTAGTACTTAGACTAGTATTTATATCTCTTTATTAATTACTATTAGAATAACTAGTTAGAGCTCTTACTAATAATAGACTACGCCTAGCTAATACTACCTTATAAGAGTATTAGAATATCTTTATTTAAACTTCTAAATAGCTACTCTTCTTATACCTCTTTTAACTAGAACAATCTAACTACTACTATACTAAGGGAAAAGCTAAGCTAAGAAGAGGTATAAGTAGTAGTTAAAAAGCTTTAAGAAGTATAGAAAACAGCTTATATAATTATAAAGGAAGTGTAAGATAAGAAGTAAAAGAATATTAACCTCTACTAATATAAAGTAGATTTTAAAGTAGAAGATAAGGTCTAGGTATCTATAAGGAACTAGAAGATAGAGCGTTCTAGCTATAAGCTAGACTACTAAATAGTAGGTCTATATAAAGTACTTTAGAAGGTAGAATACTTCTATAAAGTTAAGTTACTATTCTCTATAAAGGTATACTCTATATTCTTAATAGACTATCTATAGAGAGCTATAGATAACCTACTACTAGAATAGATAAATAAGCTACTACTACCTATACTAATTATAGACGATAAGAAGTAGAAAGTAAAAGAAGTAATTATAGTAAAAAAGATAAGAAATATACTATACTATAAGGCTAACTAGATAGAATATAATAAGAACCTAGACTAGTATTCTACCTCTAATTTTAAGTATTACTTATATAAGCTAAGAAGCTTCTATTTAGTATACTCTATATAACTAGGTCCTCTATATTATTTAGAGAATTAGATTAAGGCTTATAAGAATAGGTTAGATTTATATAAGGAATTATATAATAATATAGAGATGTCTATAAGCTTAAGAGTAAGCTTTTTTTAGAGAGAGAGGTAATATAATAGTTCTAACTACTACTACGCTATAGACTAGCTCTAGCTAGAACCCGGCGGCTACTATACGTCTAACTAGCCTCTAGCTAAGACTCGGCTAAGGTATAGTCCTTAGTATACCTCCTATATTTAAGAGCCTCTAGCTTCTAAGCTCTACTCTCTTCTCTTCTTTCCTTAGCTTAGAATCCTCGAATAGATAGTTCTATAGTATTAATCTTACTACTTATAATATCTAATATAGTTATACTCTTACGCGGTCTATTAGCTATACGTGTTATTATAGGTAGCCTATAGGTAGAAACTAGTCGAATAACTTTATTAGATATATATCTAAGCTAAAAACTCGATAGAGTTATTCTTATAATTATTAGTAAGCTTTAACTAAAGATCCGCGGATTATTAGCCTATAGTTTATACTTATATAGTTTTTTAAAGATAAATATAGTATTATAGATAAGAATATATATAATTTTAATAAGACTAGCTTTATAATAGACGTTATATCGTCTTAGCTTATTATTATAAGTTTAGAGATATATAGAAGATATAAAAAAGTTTAGCTAGATAATTATAAATAGATTATAGTTATTTAAGAAGTTAATATAATAGACTAGATAATTCTATCTTTTATTATATTTACTAGTAAAGTACTTATTTCTTCTTAGTATATAAATATAGATATACTATATAACTAGGTAATTAACATTAGTATAAATATCTAGACGAATAATAAGCTTAGAGTTATATAGTTAAAGTATTTTAATAAGTATATAAAAGTATAAAGTATTAGAGAATATAGATTATTAATTATTAATAGTTATAAAAGCTATATCTTACTTAAATTCTAGTAACTTTATAAAGACTTTAATATTATTACTCTTTATATATCTCTATATTTATTATATTTATTATAGCTACTTAATATTAGTTATTTTTTACTATTAAAGCGAGTATATAGAAATAAGATCTTAGACTTAGTATATAATTATATTAATTATATTACTAAAGAAACTTTTCTTCTAGCTTTTAAAGTAGCTTTTTATAAAGTATTTATAAAGAATAATATCTATATAGGCTTTCGAGATACTAGGCTATTCTTATATAACCTAGAAGTTATATTATTAAAGCTTAATATAAAGCTTTATATACTAATACTAACGATACTAGAAGATAATCTATAGATATCTAAAATACTATATAATATATATAAGATAGAGGCTTAATTAATACTTATTTAAGACTAGATTCGAAGATACTAAGATTTATTACCTAGTTCTATTATTAAGTCTCTTAATTAACTAGAAAGAGGTTCTACTAGAATAGTATATAATATAGTATTAATATAGAAAGAAATTATAGATCTTCGCGAGGTAACTTAAGCTACTACTAAGTATAAGAGTTATAAAAGAAAATATATTTAGAGTTAAGAGATATTAATAGTAGAGAAGGTAATTAGATTAATTACTATAACGATATATATAGCTAATAGACTATATAAGAGTACGACTATATTAGATATTATAAGTAGTAAGATTAATACTATAGAACTATCTATTCGAGGATTCTAAGCTAAGGAAAGAAGAGAAGAGAGTAGAGCTTAGAAGCTAGAGGCTCTTAAATATAGAAGGTGTACTAAGAACTATACCTTAGCTAAGTCTTAGCTAGAGGCTAGTTAGACGTATAGTAGCCGCTAGATTCTTACTAGAGCTAGTCTATAGCGTAGTAGCGGTTAGAACTATTATATTACCTCTCTCTCTAAAAAAAGCTTACTCTTAAGCTTATAGACATCTCTATATTATTATATAATTCCTTATATAAATCTAATCTATTCTTATAAGCCTTAATCTAATCCTCTAAACGACGCGAGAGACCTAGTTATATAGAGTATACTAAATAGAAGCTTCTTAGCTTATATAGATAATACTTAAAATTAGAGGTAGAATACTAGTCTAGGTTCTTATTATATCCTACCTAGTTAGCCTTATAGTATAGTATATTTCTTATCTTTTTTACTATAATTACTTCTTTTACTTTCTACTTCTTATTATCTATAATTAGTATAGGTAGTAGTAGCTTATTTATCTATTCTAGTAGTAGGTTGTCTATAGCTCTCTATAGGTAGTCTATTAAGAATATAGAGTATACCTTTATAGAGGATAGTAACTTAACTTTATAGAAGTATTCTATCTTTTAAAGTACTTTATATAAACCTACTATTTAGTAGTCTAGCTTATAGCTAGAACGCTCTATCTTCTAGTTCCTTATAGATATCTAGACCTTATCTTCTACTTTAAAATCTACTTTATATTAGTAAAGGTTAATATTCTTTTACTTCTTATCTTATACTTCCTTTATAATTATATAAGCTGTTTTCTATACTTCTTAAAGCTTTTTAACTACTACTTATATCTCTTCTTAGCTTAGCTTTTCTCTTAGCGTAGTAGTAGTTAGATTGTTCTAGTTAAAAGAGATATAAGAAGAGTAGCTATTTAGAAGTTTAAATAGAGACATTCTAATACTCTTATAAGGTAGTATTAGCTAGACGTAGTCTATTATTAGTAAGAGCTCTAACTAGTTATTCTAATAGTAATTAAGAAAGAGACGTAAGCGCTAGTCTAAGTACTAATTTATAATCTCTATCTATCTATTAATCTAAGAGTAGAACGCTATAGACAGCTTAATCTAAACTCCTAGTATCTAGTAGAACTTAGTCTAGAAGTTAGAGATAAATTAAGGTTCTTAATTAGATATAATTAACTATAGTACTCTCTACTACCTATATATATATATAATATAGATCTAGGCTATATCCTTAGTATTTATTATCTTATAGTAAGAGATAGAGACGCTTTACTTACTTAGGCGGTCGATTACTATATAGGCTATATTATAGCTAAACTTATCTCTTAGAAATAACTTAAAATCT
>LKTO01000247.1:0-71278 GCA_001399465.1 Hymenoscyphus scutula
ATCAGATTCAGATTCAGATTAATTAATATAATATGTTGTGATTATTTAATTTTACCCTTTAGGTGGCAGGGTAGGGGAAAGTGCGTCGCTCGGTGATATGCGTCGCTCGGTGGTAAACCACGTTATACTTATCTGTATTATAAAATTTTATTTCTATAACTTATATTTCTCTTCTCTATTATCTAGATTAGAAAAAATAGATAATAAAGAAAAGAAAAAAAATAATAGATATAATAGATTAATAGCTATATATAACTAAGCTATAGACATAGAAGAGATAAGAGGGAAAGAAAGATTATCTTATTACTATTAATAGCGAACAATAAGTATTACACAGGTGCTTGTAAGGTTAAGTTTCTATTAATATATCTTCATACTACAAGTTGACGACGCAATGGCATTAACCTACGCCAAGTAATCGTCTAAGCATCTCTCACCAGAACCAGTAATAGTGTGGTAGTGTAACGCAACCTTACCTCTCAATCGGGACTTCTGACAACGGCTCGAAAACTTATACTAATAAGCTGCATAATCCCAATAACCGCGGGTCCCGCCACATCGACGACTGCCCAAATAGGGAGATTTCGCTCGAGGGCGTAATGATTGCGCAGATCGAGTTTCGCAAAACACAAAGATGGAAAGAAGATAGAACCACGTGATGTGCGACCCTCCCAACGGATCAAAGGAATCAAGGATGCAAATCAGGACTTCCTTGACGGCTTAAGGCCGGCTGATTGTTTTCGTTGGCTCGGACTAACACATGCGATCTCACTGAACCAATCCGAGATTCCCGATGTCTATCGAGTTGAAAAATGGATCGTGCCGTGCCTCAAGCGTACGTCGTATGTGGGCTCCCCTGAAGTGTGATAGACAGTGATATTCGTCTGTGTGGGTGAGACGTTGAGAGAGAAAAATCGTCCAGGGTTATATTACGTAGGGACGGGTTGGGCATGCAGTTGATATGCAGTCGAAAGTTTTCTGGGAACGATGTGCAGCAAGCAAGTAAGCGTCCACGCGAAAGGGATGTACTCCACGGCGTTGGGTACCCCAAAAGAGGCAATGGGCGCATCGCCTGGTAGGAATGATACCTCGACCTCGGGATTGGTACTTTGTAGTCGTGCATAGCATGTTATGTTGGTTCGCCGCTTGGTCCGTTATCACTTCCGAATCTGAGGGCCTGCTGCTTGAACTACGGCTCCACTGGTTGCGAAGGTAAGTATGCTCTCTTCGGTTCGTACGCTGCCGTTCGGATTTTGAGAAACTTTACCCATCCCAAATTCGACGGGACCTTCCGCTATGACATGTACCGATGTGACGGTCAGCTCTCCTGGCAAATCCTCCATCAATTTATCCCCCTCTCCGTCACCATCCTCATCCTCATCTTCGTCATCATCATAATCTAGCTTCCTTCTTAGCCCGGTATTGACAGTGTGTACACCCGCCTCTTTCTCGTCAGCGGTAAAGTCCTCTTCCATTTCCGACGTGAGAAATTCCCCTACCCGCTGGCCTAGCCAGCCACGAGCCCACTCCCACAGTTGTTCTTCACCTTGAGACTTATTGGCTTCGGCTGCCTCGGTGGCAAGACCGTCCTCGACCAGCTTCTCAACAGGTGGTTCTAACTTCTTCCGTAATAGTTGACCAAGGATACTCTCTTGTGCGCGGCCGGGATAGTTAGTGGAGGGGTAAACGACGACTTTGTTGAAGAGTTCGGCATGCCTTGCTAGATGATTGACAAGAGCATCCATATTCTTCGTTAGAATTTGCGTGGAAGTATGGATCGAAGCCCTATGGTTTGAGGGACAGGGTTAGCACATGGGAAAGATACTCGAATAAAGCAAGTATGCAACGACCATGAGACTGATGACTTACCATGGCGGGAGAGGGTGAGTACTCCTGATATTTTGGTTGAGATTTTCAATGGTCCGCGAAATCTCGGAAATCCTAGTTCGCACACTCTCCAATGCCTTAAGCTCTTCGCTGGTAAGGGCAGTTGCTTCCATGATTCTTGCAGAGGAGGAGGTGCTCGGCGAAGAGCTGGAAAGAGGGTGATCTCAATGGGGTTAGAGTCAAGTGTTGGAGAGAGGGTCGGCTCGTCCCTCGTCTGTATCGGCCGGGAGAGAAGTCCGAAAGGCTGAATAGGGCGGGGGAAGCGAGAAGCCAAACAAGAGGTGGAAGTGGGATGGAGGGGATCGATGCGAGGGGGACGCGATGGGTTGCTGCTGTGTAATGAAGATGCGCAATAAATGTGCCAGCCTCGAGAAGCCGGGGGGTGGTGAATACGATAGGTACGATGTGATGTGATGGGTGAATGCGCTTTGAGCGTGACGAAGCGAAGTGCTCAGCTCGGAAGGGGGGGGGGTTGGGGGAGATGTTGGTGGTGTTGGTGTTGTAGCTTCAGTTTGAGGTGGTGGGTGAATTTGAAGAAGGTGTTGACCTCGATAGTTGGTGCTCCCGGTCCGCTCCTACTCCCATCCACTTGCCCCGTCCCAGTGCTGCAATCCACCTGCAAACTCCAACAGACTCCACCCCGAATCCACCTACTACTGCAAGGGCAGGCTCAAGAAACTTGCCGGGGAAGATACGCCTGTCTTCCGGATAATCCAGCTTTGCTTTTACAAGCCTGAACCCAGTCTAGTCAGTCGTATAGGAAGTCAATCGTTCGTCTAGTCGGGAGGGGGGGATCGTAGGTAATCCAGGTGCCGGTGTATTGCTGTACCCCGCCTCTAGTCCGTGGTGTTTAGCTCAGGTACAAGTACGGACGACTGAGGTGAGGTTGAGGTGAGGCTCGGGTCAGGCTTTCAGGCAGCAAATTAACTAGTAGATAGACCTCCACTCGCACTAGACGAGTACATCAACTTCTCTTACCAAATTCTCTATCAACACCACGCCTCTCCCGTCTATATCCTATAATACCCCATACGACGCCTCTCGACCACTCTATCTCTCTCGCTACCATCTGTTTGTTCCCCGAAACCTTGGTGAAAGTGGACTCCTCTCGTCGCCGGATTTATCAACCAACCACCCAACGGCCCTACCAAATGATAGACTCGGAGTACAGCACACACTCTGCATCTTTCACCGCGCAGATAGCCATCGCCCCTCAATCCTATAATGAACATCCTTGGAAAGGTCATATAGTCAGGCCCTCCCCAACCCTGTCCTGCCTTGTCCTGCCCTGAGACTTCCTGCACCCTGTAATGCAGCAAGCCCATTCCAGCGACATCGAATGCTACCCTGTACAGAGGACGACGCCATTAGCAAGATGAGAAACAATAGCGAATTGGCGCCAGTACCGCCTGAGTAACCGCTACCGCTACTCGTAAGTCTCCCGCTTTCCCTAGCAGATGTAGCAGATGTACTCAATTTACAATTCGATCGCCCCAACCTTGTTGGAATAGCAATCGTCACTCACACCACCGACGAGCTGACATGGGCTTGCATTGTACTTGAAAAACGGGGGCACAGCACAGCACAACACATCACATCACAGAATGAGTCGTCGTCTGTTGGCAGTGCCATATTTGGATGCTGGAACTTCATGATGCCAGCGGATCAGAGATCTCTTTGCACCACGAGGCCTTCATCTGCACCGACAACGACGCCATTACCGAGGATAAACTGCATCCTTCCCAAGCCCAGCAAGCCCACTTTCTTGAACGGGCACGGAAAAGGTGTTGGATCGATCGAGAACGAGAGCTCACGTAACTGTGCGAGTGTCGGTTTTTGGATGAGGAATTACCCCTAGGAGCGTAAGCGTGGGGTGCTAGGTTCTTCATTGCAAGGGCATGGATTGCAATAGATTTACAGGCGGGGTCAAACGCAAAATCATATCGCCAAAAGAGAAATCAGGAACCCGGACGCACAACCGATACTGTACTGACAATGCATTTCTAGCAAGCACTGTGCATCATAAGCATCACCGCCTTCTTTCCCTGTTACCCATTAGCGTGCCATTCTCAATACAATCCTCAAAAACACGCCACTCTTCCGTGCCTCTCTCCAGCGGGGTCCCGAGACGATTATCCTCCCGCTGAACCCTAACCTTGTCCGTATTATTTTGATAACAATCTCACGGAGCGTCCACCATTTGCCTCTCATTCGGGAGTATATATCAGCTCCTGGCCAGCTAAAAAGACGACCGTTTTGGTCCTCGAGCATGAACAAAAGCGGTGAGCCTGGCAATGACACGGAATCAACGTTCTCAGCATGTTTTGATCTCCTCGCAACCTCGCGCTGTTCCGGGTAAAGGACTGGCTGAAAAAAATCCAAACGAGTCTGAAGAGAGGTGATTTTGAGGGGCTGAGGTACTGTCGTGCAGCCTGGTTTTTGACTGGTCATATTCAACTCAGGTGGCGATCCCCAACATTTACTTCCAAATTCAATGGTTGGCTCCAGTCGTCCAAACCGCCAATATCACTGGCACTTTTGGAGATGATTTTCCGGGGATGGAAGTCCATTCAGCCATCCATTGAACCCGCTGGGTCCGTTTCCTCTGTGGGGTAATATCTCATTCATAAACACAAAATTCACATTGGAAACTGGCCTTGCCTACTTCGGTCTCTCCATCGGATCGGCATATCTCCAAGAATTGCAGATCTTTCTAACCTTGACTTATATCCCTTTCAAGTAAGATTACTAAGATCTAGTAAGACTTGAGTTACAAGATTTGGATTTGCTATCAGAGTTAGCTCAGCCCAATCATCGAAGTGTCGTGGCACCTGGCCCGGAGAAATTGCCGGTGTTATAAATCCTGGGTATCCACCACAAGTGTGACAGCATATACACATCCTATCGAGGTGTACGACAGCCAACATCATGGTCAGATTTCTGTATCGATCTTGGTACCTATTTTGATATATGTGGGTCTTCTATCTACCCAGTCTCTATTGAGGTCGGGGGGATGGATTTCTGCTTAACCCTTGCCACGTGGCGTAGTTGCAGCCCTAAATTTATTCCATCGGTGATTTCTTTATTACTTGTATGCAGTCATGTTACTCACCTTTCCCTAAATCCTGGGACATCTAGTTTTCTTCTTTCCTTCTTTGCTGATTTAAACATGAGGCCTTGTTTGATCTTCTTGGCCTAACACATATCAATTTGCTGATTTTGCACATTTGCAATTTAACCTACACATTCGTAGCCTCAAACACAGTCTTATTCAAGACTTGTGAATCAAGACCTGACTATAACATTGAAAGCACACAATGTCCTGGCCCCAACATCCAATCATAACACCTCCACACTATCTACACTCTTCACACTCCCACTCACACTGCTCCCCTCAACAACAATCACTATTCTTATATCACCGCTGCCTCCCTGGCAACCTATTTAATGTTGCTTTCTTCTCCCCGATCACGCGGGTTACGCACCACGCACTCTTACAACCCAAAGCATCAAATGGGATACATGGAGATCGATTTACCTTCTTCCCGACAAACTCAAACGCAACACTCGACGAGTCAAGCTCAACTGCCAACGAAGGATATGGCCGCCACGAACCCTGAGATGATGGGCAACATTGAACCTAATACTTTGTACCTCACTTTCAATGCGCCGAAGGTTGACGATTATGTATGACCCTTAATCCACCTTTTATGCTTTCAGTTTTTCGGGATTTGGATCTCTGTTATACTGATATATCATACAGCACCGAGGGCTCTTCCTCACCTACCCACCCCGCTCCTCGGACTCCACCACGAGCGGGACCCTCTTCCACGCCACCTATAACGAGTCCCTCCAGGAATGGGACTTAGAATCCCGTTCCATCTCCGACATCTCGAAAGCCAAAACTCTAGTCCTGCTTTTCAAGGTCCACACCATGGAGGCTAATTCAACGGCCTGCCTCGAGGAGACGTTTGAACGCATGCATGAGGTTTTTGAACAAGTACCTATGGGTAGAGAAGCTAGGACGAGGGCGTATGGCGAGTGTCCCAAGGGGAACCCGAAGTTGGGGGGTTATGATTGTGTTATTTGGACGGGGGATGCGCTTAGGGCCTTGGTTGGGGAGGGACTGATTGTGCTTGGGGGGCCGGGGGTTGGTATGTTTCTTCTCTCTCTCTTCTTGTCTCGGGGTTCTTTCGTGGTGATTTTTGGGTTGTGGTTTTTTGGGGGGGCATGGGTGTTGGGACATTTCTGAAAGGCCTGTGGTTATGGGTCACTTGGGGGAGAGGAGTGTTGCTTTCTGGAAGGGACGGGATGAAGATCTTCGTGCTGACTTCTAAATTTCACAGATGAAGTTATGGCTGAAGCTCGCGCTTTGGCTGGTCCTCGGAATGCGAGGGAGGCTGTTGGGAAACCGATTGGGGGGTTGAAGATCAGGTGATCTGGAGTTCTGGGGAATGGGCGTCTTAGGGAGAATTAACGATGACGACTTTTATTACTCGTCGAGGCGTCGCGGCGATGGAAAATCCTGGAGTTTGAAAGTTTGAATGAGGCTGTCCTGTCGGTTGGAGATCAGGTGACCCAGAAGTGCCAGGTGCCTTCTGGAGCTTGGGATCGGCCACGAACCTCTCTTGTTCTATGATCGAGCGCCCACTTGGGTGTTTGACGGTGGCCTGGAGTTTCGGAACGACGCTGGGCCTCTTTTCTAGCAACCTGGGTGAGACCTTTGGATGATCAACGATATTCTGGAGTCTTTTGGTACATGGACATGGAACATTATTCGCAATCGAGGTGTTAGTATAGCTTCTCTCTCTCTTTTTGTGGGCGCGTGTCCATGGTCTTGGTGTTGCTTGTTTGCTTTTATTTACTTTTTTTTTTCATTGTTCATGGTTCCGTTGAAGAGAATCTCTATTGTGGCTGGCGCTTTTTTTAAAGATTTCTGTATGACATAGCTTTTTCTTTCCCCATTGTATTGGGTTGGGTATGACATCGGCATTACAAAAGTGTGCGTTGGTGTTAGGGTACTTTGCTCGGGTTTCAGGGGGTCATGCTTGTTCTCGCGTGGAATTCAGGATTGATTTTCTTTGCTTTTTTCTCTCTCTCTTAATGTCTATGGTTTCGGGATGCTGGGATAGGTTCTGGGATGCTGGGATTGGCAACGTGTGCGTGGTTTGTGGTGGGGTTGCCGGATCGGGGCGAGGCGGGCGAGGCGTTGTTTGTGAATTTATGAACTTGCTTTTTTTTGATTACTATTATCCCGGCGGCGTATTTGGTGGTGGGGTGATGAATTTTGGTTTTGCTTTTTTCTGCTGGAATCCGTCCGGGTGGTTTGGAACTTATTTCGCTTATGGGTGTCCTTTTTGCTTTTTTCTTCATTTTTGCTTATTTGGGGCGAATGTGGGGCGAAATCTGGGGGGTTTCGTGGCTTTTGTCTTACTGGGGCTTTACTTGGTGGTGTTAACTCTTTTCTGTTGGCTGGGACGGATGGGTTACGTTACAGATCATTTTTTCGGAGAGTTTCTTTTCTTTTTCTACTGAGGGTGTTGAGAAGTGTGTGTGTGTCTGTGTGGGAGATCCCTTACTATATTGATTTGAATCCTTCTCGGATGTCCTTCCGGTGGAGATGATCCCAGGGGCTCGGGCGAGTCAAGGTTATTGTCCGGGGCTGTTGTCTCATTTTTGTATTGGGTGGAGTCGGGATCTTTCGTCGGGTGTTCTTTTTGGGATTTGGGATTTGGGATCTGGGATTTGGGATAGGCTTTCTGATCTACCTTATACGAATCATTGGGTTTGCTAGAATACTGGGGTGTTTAACTTGCTGTAGATCTTTGGCTGGAAAGGGGGTTTGAGAGACGGAGATGACGTTATGATGTTCTTGGTTATTTTTTTCTGGGAGGGGTTCTGGATTTGAATTATGGATTATGGGCTATGTATGAATTAGTTTCCAGGTAAAATCGGTTAATAGATCTATCTTTTTGCAAAGCTTACTTTTTATGTGGTTATTATTTGAATGGTGTGAAGCTTGAGATTGGTGGGAGCTCTTGTTGTTCTTAATTTACGGGATGGTTCAAGTAATTGATCTCATGAAATCGGAGTAAAAAGTAAGGGATTCCGAATGTGAAGCCAGCACCCCCTTTAATCTCGGTGGAGACAATCTACTTACTGGTATGGTGATCTTCTAGTCCTCTTGCGCTCAGACCGAGAACCGTCCCGAATTAAAATTTGTATACAAGTAAGTAATCCGCTCAAAAGAGTGAAACCAAACAGTCCAAAAACAGCCCATTGACTCCCAAACAATGAGATGGCCCATTTTTCTGCGCAAGAGCCACGTTATCACTATCGCTCTAACCAGAAGAAGTGGTAGAAGGATCGACACCAAGAGTAATATAAGCAACCATACCCTTGGTGATGTTCCTTCCGTCAATGGGGATCACACTCATAACCGGGTTCCAACCTCCAACGATCTCACCTGCATAAATGCACTCAACTGAGTTGGTAGTACGGTTGATAGTGGAGTGTTGAGAATAAGGTTTCAAAGCCATAATTTTTTGCGCCAGTTCCTCATCGGAGACGTCATTGGCTAGATATGGCGGATAATTTATGATAATTGCATTTTTTTATGCTAATCTATCTGAATTCACATTCCAAATTGTCTTGATTACCTCCTTCGACATAGGAAGGAACGAACCTGGATTATTTACTGTCGCTCGCAAGTGTCGTCCGTGAGCTGTACCCTGGGAAGAAATCGTTCAGGAATAAATAACCCTAGCCAATGGTTGGCAACCCAAGTTTAGTCTTCAAATACTTTGAGAACATATCGCTAAATTTCAGATGACCCGGAGTAGAGAAACCTCCGTAGCTGTTCATGGGTGCCCCAGCTATTTGTAGGTCACCTACAATTAGCTCGAAAATGGAATCAAAGTGTTTTTTCTATCAGTACGTACAGTTAACTATATGACCTCCACGCAATTCTAGGTAATCCAAGAAGAGATCGGCAAAAAGGTTGTGTCTATTTCTGGATAACCCCGAAGTAGGTACAGAACTGACAGTTGGTAAGTGATCTACCAAAATACAAAAGCTCTCCACGACAGACGGTGTACCGGTGGTTCATTCTTTTCGATCAACTCATAAGGGCTGGGGAAAACAAGGGAACTGTCTTTTCTTTTAAAATGCTCCAAGTCTCACAAACAAGATTTTGTCAGAGTTGAGTTCAATATTTTAACCATTTTCCTATCAATCGTGTGTCGCAAAACGCAATAAATCAGTTCTCAATTTTCCCAAGCCCATGGTCCAAAGTCAATGTCCTACCTCCTATTCAAATATTAAGTGATTCCCGTGCCTTCTGCATCTCAGATGGAGAAGCACTTTCACGCTCATCCAACCAATTCTTCGCCTTCTCAACCACCAGTGCCCATGCCCCCTCTTCCTCTGCCATTCTCCTTTCCAAAATACCAACAACAACCAACGTAATCCAAATTGTTCCATCAATACCTTCTGGGTGTCCTCCCTCTCCAATACCGAGAATCTCAAGAATCTCCACTTCATTTTCACCAAGCCAAGCACCGTCGAAAGCTTGAAGCTCAATGAGGGCGTGGATCTTTTGTTCATTTGTTGCTGTTTTCCAGTCCGGCTTCTCAACTTCCGGCGCAGTGTGTGGTTGAGGTGATGATTGAGGGACCATTGAGTTGGAAGCTACCATGCCGCCGAACGCGCCAAACGCGCCGCTCGACCGTTGAGCGGAAGCGAAAACACCACCACCGCCGAAAATTCCTCCACTCTGCTGAGACTGCGGCGCCGATGCGTTGGAACAGCCAAAAAGGCCACCGGAACTTGCTGGCTTTGATGCCATCAAACTTGATTGCGTGTTGCCAAACAACTGCGCTTGTGTTCCGGAAGAGTTACTGAATAGATTGTTGCTTTTATTTCCAAATAAACCCTGTTGGGTACTTGCTGAAGAGCGAGCACCAAAAGCTGTTGCAGTTCCTTGGCTGGTTGAGGTACCGAATGGAGTGTTGCTTTGACCTCCAAACAGACCTTGTTGGGTACTTGCTGGAGATGGAGCACCAAAAGCAACAGCTCTTCCTCCTTGGCCGGATGAGGTACTAAATTGATTGTTGCTTTGACCTCCAAACAGACCTTGTTGTGTACTTGCTTGAGAGAAACCACCAAAAGCTTGGCCGGTTGACCTTGACCCGCCAAAAAGTGAGTTCTGCGTAATGGGAGTCACTAATTGACTCCCTTGTCCTTGTGGCTGCTGTTGCTGTAATCCTTGGTTTTGGGCAGCAAAAGGGCTTTGTGGCAGTTGTCGCATGATCTGTGTTGCTTGTTGTTGTTGTTGTTGTTGTTGTTGTTGTTGTTGTTGTTGCAACCCCGCTTGATAAATGGGAGGGTATGCGTTGACTGGCATCGCATTTGGTTGAGTAGAACCTGATGCTTGAACGCTCATATTAGTAGGCACAGCCTGATTCATGTTGTCTTGCTCTTGTCTTGCCATCATGCGCCTCTTCTTGTTTTGTTGCTCAAGTAGCATAAGTTGCATCTGGTAATCTTGGAGGCCGTGATTCCCGGCAGAATTAGTTTGAGTTTTGGATGAATCTTGTACTTCTGCGTCAGGTGTCATTGGAAAGGCATCAAATACAAGGTCATCGACACCTTCATGGAGAAATGAATCAAAATCGAAGTCTTGGAGGATATCCATGTCACCTGGGTTGGAAGGAGGAGCCTGCGCTCTGAGGTTCTCTATTTGTATTTGATTAGTATTTGCTCTATGAACTGTACTGCGACAAGGAGTACAGGGCAACTTACGATTTCGGGGTGCTGGTGCTGTGATGGTTTCTTGATTCGCAGTTACCGCGACAAAAGAACACCATTTTCCGGCAACTTGGTATTTCTCGCCTAATCGCACGCATTCTTTCTTCACGAGGTCATCAAAACAACTGGGGTATCGGTCCTTGACCAATTGTCCATTTTGATCCTTAGCGTCATAAATCCAACCTCTACCCTCCTCCATGTCTTGAGTTGCTTTCTTGGCCGCGAGCTGGTGGATTGTTTTTCCAGATTGAGCCAGAGCTTCGATGGGGATTTCAAGTTCAAGGGGACCATGCTCAGACGTCGCTCTGAAAACGACAGATGCCGGGTTGCGGTGAAAAGTCTCCGGGGACATGAGAATGTAGGCCGTCGTTCGTGAGAAGGGAAAGAGAGATGGTATTTTATGGGGTGCTTGAAGTAGCTTTGGAGTTGGGATCTCGGGTAGTTTGGCATCAGAAGATTCCATATCTGCTTTATCTGGTTCCGCATTATTATTGAAGAGCGAAATGGGGGTTTTATGCACCGGCTTCGGTTCAACAACGAGAACCCTCATTCCATCAGTGACTCTGTCGATCACTTCGAAATCGTCGTCCTCCTTAGCGTATTTGATTTCAAGACTGTAATCGGTGATGTGTGGTGTCAACGCGCCACGAAGCATTTTCACAACAGCAGTATCCAGTCTTTCACCATTCTGCACTGCTTGTGCGAAACCATTTCCAGCTCGTGCAATTCCTTCAATCAAAGCATGAGACACACCGTTTCCGATGCCAAGTGGAAATACGCGAATCTTGCCATTGCTGGCTTCAGTCTGCTCGGTAAGGTACTTGAACATCTGGTCTTGTCCCCAGATATCTCCATCTGTAAGTAAGATTATGTCCAACTTCAAGTCCGCCCACCGTCTTTCAATTGTTGCTTTGACAGCTCCAAAAGTTTCGGTGCCTCCAAAGTTCGCTGCGAATGTATCAACATGTTCGGATGCTTCTTTGAGGGTTCCAGCGTCGTAGGTTCTGCTTTTTGGCCATAGGAACTGGCATGAACTACCAAAAGAACAGATGTTGAATTTAACTCCAGACGGCATGGATTTGAGAAAGACTTTCAAGGCTGAGATCAGCGTAGGGATATTTCCCCCCATACTTCCACTGCGATCTGCCACAAAAACCAACTCTGGTCTGGAGGGTGGAAGTGTGAATTTGGGGACGAGTGTCACCATCAAGGCTCTTTGATTGGGAATGGTTGGATGGGTCTCCAAAATTGCACGTGGGATACCAGAATTTTTGCTTTGCACAATGAGCACAAAATCCTTCTCAAGTGCTGCACTTCCAAGGGCCAGGGTTGCTGATGCTTTGCTCATAGTCGGATCGGCTTCGGTTGCAGTTGATACTGTGCCCATCGAGACAGAGATTGGATGTGAAGGTGATTGTACGCCTTTAATAAATGACCCATCTGGAATGTTGATGTCGACCACAATTTTGATACCGGCTTCCGAATCAGAGAGTGCTGTTTCTCTGTAGACACCACCACCAAATGGAGAGGGAACCAATTGGGATTGTGAAGGTGCGGATCCATATCGAGGTGCAATAGATGTTGGGATGGTAAATCTCACACTATCGCCATCGCCATTCTTCAATTCACCAATGTAGGTCACTTCAACAAACACGCTCTCGCCAGCAGGAACATTTCCCAACTTGGTACTGAAGACGTCCGATGCTTCTAGGGACTGCTCCAGTAGACCTGCAGTCTCTCCCTTGGCAACAGCTTCGTCGAATATTTTTTTGGCTCCAAATTTCTCCTTCACGATTCCATGGAGGACCTTTTTGCCAATGCGACATGTGAATTTGACAACACTGACGTCGGCATAGAGGGGGAAGGTGTAGATACATTCTGGGATGGAAGTGTCTTTTGAAGGGTTTGTAAATTTCTGAGTGAGAACAGTCCGGGAGGTATTGCTCAAAATGGTACTATGGAAAGAGGAGGATACAAGGGGTAGGTACTGTCTCTGGGGAGAAGGAGTGCCAAAGAAATTACCCGCAATGATTGTGTGGTAACATCCGCAGAAGGTCATGTTGTCGAGACGGAGTGGTGGTTGATATCTCGTTGTTGAGTGGTGGAGGTGGTGGTTTGGTTTGCAATGTAGCAAAGAAAAGGTTGTGTACGAGTTCAATGATAGAGGAGTTGTTGTAGATGAGAGCTGATACTGAAAAAGTGTTATTGGGGTATGCTCTTTTATAGATGGATTTGTTAGAGTACACCAAAGTCAACCTTGTTGCCTTAAAAGAAAGCGACGCATTCTATTGGCTATGACCAAGACTTCGCCCCCTTGATCTCGTGTTTTCGGCTCTTTTCTACCCCACCAATTACGGTAAATACTGCCTAATCTGGGCTCTTCATTATATCGTTCATTCGCTCGTTCAATCTGCCAACATTGAGGGAGTCACGTGATATCTAAGTAAACCACCTGCAATCCATCACCAATTTCAGGATAACAACCGATAGTATCCAAATTCGAGTTCATTCCTATCGGTTCTTTGAATACTCTTGGAGCAACTTTTCCAAATTATTGATTCGTTCAACAACCTGAATGAAAGCATGATCCTTTCAGTAAATCTTGTTAAATAATTTACAAACCCCCAGTTTCACAAATATGACTCACTGGAATCCAACCAGTCAACGCAAGGCATTTCCTGTATTAAGTGGTTCGCGGGCAGAATACGAGGCAATGCCAAGACAGGGAGAAAATGCTCGGAACCAATCAGATGTTTGCAGGGGAAAAGATAGCATCTGCCTAGATAGGTAGTCTTGGAGTTGACGTCGAGAAAGACAGTACTCGTAATTGTTCTATCGAAGCCTAAGTTTCATCGACCTGCTCGGAGAAGCTACCAGTCAGTGTTGAAGGGAGAGGCTGAATAACGATTCACATGAATTGTTCTATGCCCAGTTGATTCCTGCTCCTAGACAGTTCAAAGAATAGAGCATGATATAGCAGAACTTCTCAATCATCATCCTTGCAGGCAATTAATCACCTTCTTTCACCAAAAGCGGTCGTTGCATTCTTCCCATCTTCTAGAGATATCTTTGAAATACCCCCCGAAACAGTCTGCAGAGGGGCAACAAAAGCCATCTGACTCCAACTGAACAATGTATTCCGACCTCCAAACACAAAAACCTCGAATCGGCCTTTGAAAATTCCATCAATCCACACTCGACTCCCGCCAATCACGTCACCAGTGATTTTGATCCCGGCTGGGACTTGAACACTGACAACTTCATGTGTTGACGTAGTTGTATTGCTCCATATGCGTCCTGGGTGTCCAGCGTCAAATCCATCTGTTTCGGAAACTGATCTCAACGGGTATTCGTAGCCATCGGAATTGAATACCAAGGATCCGTTGCTTGTAAGACTCAAAATGACATCGTCAGAGGTGAGAGTAAAGGGGCCAGTCACCCATATATTGAGAGTGTAGTTCATTCCATGGCTTCCATGGCCTAAAGTGACTGTATCTTTTTTAGAAGTTCTTTCCCAAGATACAAAGTCACTTTTTCTGTCCAGATTTTGTCCCGGAGTATTTGCAGAAAGGAAATCGATCGAGTTATCAATCGTGCTAGCATCTAGACCTGTACCTCGAGCCCCACTCCATGATCTCGCACCGATCAAAGGTATACCTCGTCTCATGGCGTAATATGCTTCCAGCTGTGTGGTGGCATCTGGACCATTATCGTTCCATGCTGCCATAATTGCCCCTTTATTTTCGCGAACTCCCGGAGGTAGTTGCATAGTAACGTTGACTTGGTTGAAAAGAGCTGGCTGCCATTGCCAACCTGGCTGGTTGGCGAAATTCAGTGTTCGGGTCTCGTTGAAGAATTGTGGATATGGAGCTGGATTGATTGGGGTGTGGTCATTTTTCAACGACATATATGCCCACCAATCTTGAGAATTTATCATCTCGTAGCCTTCATTCTGAAGCAAAACCGGGTCCGATTGTCCGTACTGCCAATGTTGAATGATGATGTCTTTGGACACTGTCAAGGTTTCAGATGGCTCTTCAGTACCCCAAATTCTAATCTTCTTTCCGGACGTCTCATTGATAAATGTTGCCATTTCGTTCACAAAGTTGATGTAATCATCAGCTAGGGAGGCATCGTATTCGTCTGCACCGATATGAACCTCTTTGGTCTGAAACCAGGGGAGGAATTCGGCCCATATTGCTTTGATTGTTGGAATGCTGTCTGGGTGAGTGAGGTTCAGGAGATCCCTTTTAGGAAGTGCTAATTCGGGTTTCCATTTCGTTATCGTCAGACAATGTCCAGGGGCCTCGATTTCAGGAATCACTGTAACTCCGTGCTGAGCACAGTGATTTTGCAAGTCTTCAAAATCTGCTCGATTGAGTGTCTCGTTGGCTCTCTGGACGACACCTTGAAGTTCTGAATTTTCTGGATGAAGAGAAAATTGAGCATACACTAAATTCCAAGTCGCATTGCGCCCTCGATTGAGGGGGTAGTTATCGCTCGTATGATAATGAAACTCCGACATCTTGTAGAAAGACGCGTATGTGCAGAGCTCTTTAAGAAAACGGGGTGTGTACCAATTTCGTCCAGCATCCAGCATATAACCCCGTGTCGAGTAAGCGGGTGCATCAGTGATTTTCATTGCAGGCGCAGTCCCGTTTTCCAGAAGACTTTGTAGCAAAGTTCGCGTTCCCCAGAACGCACCTCTAGACCCCGACCCAGTGATGATAGCAGTTCCTTTGGTAATCTCAAGAACATAGCCCTCTTCTGTAGGGAGGCCATTTTCGTATGTCAAAGAAGTTGAGAGGTTCGGATCAAAATCGAGAAAGATCCCGGATTTGTTGGCTGGCACACTTCGGATCACCTCCACTGTCCAATTCTTCTTTGTGATGCCTGCTAGTTCAGCACGAAAGGTTTCTGCAAACTCTTTGCCAGATGGTGGGATGAGTGTCAGACCTTCTTTATCCCTCCTTGAAGCCAATTTATTGGTGATATAAATTGTTGGAAGTATTTTCCTTAGCACAAGGCCAGGAGATGTGCCATTCGAGGTTGGGGTCGTGATTTCCAGGGGTGGCGGCAATAACTGAAGAGCCAGGACGGCAGTGGCAAATAGGAGGAATTCAAGAAACATCGCTGAAAACTTCTTGGTGTTTGCCACGGTGAGCAGCAGAAGGGACGGAAGCTTTTACTGCCAACATGCTGCCCTATGTATTAAAAAACGACACGGGTGAGATGATCTTCACAGCCAAGCGTCCAGCGTGTACAGTAACGTTACTGATGGTTGCACGTTCCGATAAGCCGCAATCAGAATTTGTAGAAGAAAGTGGGATATCTGGAGTGCACGTATGTCACGATTTAGATCGATGATTAAGAAGAAAAGGGAAGTGTGAAAATGGGGAGGCGGGGAAGACCGTGTACCCTTGCAATTCCCCTCCCACTAATTGCCTTCCATATTAGGAAATGCGGGGAAGTACGTATATAATTAGAACGATAAGTAGTTATATCAGGGACTGCTTTTCTTCTTGAAAGATTGAAAAACTCTGGACAAGTTGGAAAACTTTAAATCCCAGCCACTATTGTCTCAATCCATCACCAGCAGGAAGACCACCTTTTCCTTGTTAGCCTGCTATCAATAAAGGTAGGTAACACTAAGTTGAATTTAAATCAGTATAATTCGATATAACCAAGGACCTTCTGACAAAACATAGAGCTTCCATCTAAAAAGACGATTATTCCAACGTTTCGGAATATCCACAACTTGCACTTCAACGCGGTGGTGCCGTTATTCCATATCACCGACTTCAGCTATCCAATCTCTATAATTAGAACAACTGTTTTCTCAAGAGCTTAACTCCATCATAACAGTTAAACACCCAGTATTTGCAAGTTCTGGTAATTATCTCTTTCAGGGTCTGCACGAATAGGAGGTGTGTAGTAAGATTAATTCTTTTTCAAAAACATATCTACGCTCTACACGTGTGCATACACCAAAAAGCTAAAAGTGAGATACGAAAACAACTAAAAAGAGCTAAGATTTAAATTACAAAGTAAAACTATTGAAAAAATAGTAAAATAGTGAGTACCCCTACAGTAAAATAAGCTTAAAACACAAGTCGTATGTAAAAGCGCTTGGAGTAGTAATGTAGACTTACTTTTACCTATCTATATATACGTGCGGCAATTTTATTTCAATCCAGTGGAGTGTGAGTGTCTATTTCTATAAATACTTGTTTCTTAGGCATGACCGTGTTTTTAACAGAAACCGCGAGACGTTTAAAGCTCCATATGTGCCCCGTGTCTCTCTATATTCCAAGGAATTGAATCTCAAATCTTACTCTATACCTCCTGGTCGTACATAGCGACCCTGGAAGGGATAGTTGTAATGCTACATTAGAAGCTGAAACTTCATTAGGTCATACCTATTCTCAAAACAAGTAAATGCTGTTTCTCACTTGCTACTCACGAAAAGCATTTTCTGCATGACGAATTGAACCAAGCAAGGTCAGGACTTCGTTGAAAAGTTCAAAAATTTGAGTAGAAGAATTACAAAACACCCACCAACACTTCTCAACCCTCGTTTAATGACCGCGAAGCATACCAGCAGAAGATACCAACGAAATTTGCATCACCCCAGAAACACGGTAACACCAATGAACCCATCATGTATTTTAGTCCTTCCAATCCTCTGGTGTATCGATTCAAGTGGGCTCTTCCCCGCCGTCTGTTGATCCAGTTAAAGTATCGCCTTCCCCGCCGTCTGTTGACCCAGTTGGAGTATCACCTTCCCCGCCGTCTGTTGATCCAGTTGCAGTATTACCTTCCCCGCTGGTTGGTGGTCCATTTGGAGTAAAAATTGTGCATTTATTAGAGGGGGCACAATACTCCGCCGTAAATTCGCCCGATACCGAAACGATAGTGGAATTGGGAGGTAAGCCGAATGACAACACCCTCGAACAGCAAAAAGGACCAGAAGGCCGACCAAGATGTATTTCGCCTGTGTTTATAACAATTCGGAAATCGATAACTTGGAATGCTCCTTCGAATTGATTTAAACCGCTCGCTTGAAATAGATCTGCATTAAGCCTTGGATCTTCATCCCTCACAAGGGCTCTAGTCGTTTCAAAGAAAGCAGCTGGAAAGTTCACGTTCAACTTTGTAGCACCGGTTCCTACAAGGGGGGCTAAAACGTAGTGTTAGTTGAGGCTAAATACCCTATGGACCACAGCTAATTTGCTAAAAGACTTACGAGTCAGCGCTTCGAGAGCTATTTCTTTACCAATAGGCACAAAGGTTAAAACTGAGGTATCGCCATATTTGACTTCGAATTGTACACTTAAAGGTTTGTGCTGGCTAGCTTCTGGAAACTCGTTGCTTTTTCCTCGAGCAGTCAATGTGCCAGCAATGGCGGGGGTGAGGAAAAGTAGAGGAATAATAGTCAAGAAACGCATTTTAGATTCAAGAAAAAGAGAAAATAATGCTCTATACAGAGACATGAGGCAGAGGACCAACTGACTTTTTATAGTCGCGATTTAGTAGTAACTGGCAGCCTAACTTCAATTTCCTGACGATCTAGCTGATGTAAACGACGTGAGGTATGTAAGGTGCAAAAATAACCATAAGCTGATAGACTAGCCGTGAAAGACGACATCTAAGCATCCGAAGGCTTGATTAGCGGGCTATGTACGTACTGGTAGTGATGCTTTATGTGCGTGGTGGAAAAATTCCCATCTGACCAACATGTAGTGCAACTACCACGTCTGTTGGCTCCAACACTCCAGATAATACATAAACAAAGTACACAAGTAATGATAGTAGCACACTGCCTGGTGCTGAGTCACTTTTACTAACCGAGAACAAAGCTGTTGGAAAGTAATCAAAAGTGTAAGCTTTCCAAAATAAGAAAGCCAGTAATTTATCAAATCATTAATGAAGATCATAGATTCATGGTATTTCCCGTGTGAGAATTAATTCAAGAATTTCAAAACACGGAAACAGGTCTCACTCCAAGACAGTTGTGCAATATCCGTCGATGCTTGATACATAAATGCTTGTCAATGAATTTTTCGCTTCTCCTAAGATAATAGAGCTCTCCGTCTAACAGTCTAACTATTTTACTAGTTTGGGATGATTGAACTGATGTTCATTTAACTCGCTTGAACAAGAAGAAAGTATATGATAGACTCTATTCTCGGCTAGGAGAGTATTCCATTACATTCTGGTGCTATGGTAGAGACTCGACTTTAGGCCTCTCTCAAACAAAAAGTTTCCATGAAGATTATACTACTTCTAGACAATTTTTCGCTCAAGAAGAAAAAGCAGTACGAAAACTACTAACAAATGATGAGATATTGATTATTTTTGTATAAATAGTTGAAACGACTCCACTTCCTGTTCTCACACAAATATTGCCAAGTGAAGTGCGTGAAAAGCGAAAACCAAAAACGAGTTGAATACCAATGAAAGATAGGACTTAACTCCAAGCTCATATTCTCAGAGAAATCTGCAAGACAAAAGTAGAGATAAGGCATCCTTGTCTTCCTTAATTTGGGTGGGGCGAAAGACAAAACTCTCCTAAATCGTCCGCATATATGGGTTGGCAACCAATCGAATGGATTGTAGAACCAGTTTCCACTTCCATCGAAAATACACGCTGTCTGAACAGTGGGTATTCAAATTCTCCAAGACCAGTCCGTTTTGGCTCAGTATCTTTTTCAACTACGCAAGTAATGTATAGCATCGCTTCGAGAGGATTTTTTGGTCCGTTGTCTTCTTGATTCGCAATCTCCGCTATAACTCTGCCATCGTTATCGGGAATAGGGGTTCTATTAACTTTAAAGAACTGATCCGTTTTGATTAGGGTTATGGAAGTAACGCCAGTGGACGAAAGTGGAACTATAAATGGCTGTAATGTAAGTTGGAATGAAAGAATGAAAAGGTGGATTGAAAAACCGTACGATGCAGATCCCCCAAAGATAATAATGCACCACAAACTGGAACATAGGCAGGGAAGGAAGTATCATTATAGGACACTATAAATTGTAAAGAAACCCGATTCTTGTTGATTGGGTAACAAACACTTTCTTCACAGCAAATGCTGCTAGTGCCGGCGGGGGAGAAAACCCCCTCAGAAATAATAGCCGAGACCGAGACCGAGAGAATGAGTAGTGGGATGATGGATTGAATGTGCATCGTGAAGATAGGAATGGAAAGGAGAACGGGGAAGAGGTAAAGTGTGAGAATACGAAGAAGGTTGTGATGCGTTGAAAACTAAAGTTTCAGAAAATGATTCTTGAAAACTTAAAAGAAAAAGCATCCCAACACAGCCCCAACAACCAACTCAGTTTCCAACTTGATCCCCAAAGAGACAACAAAACTAGGCTAGGAACTGGCAAGATCGCAAATAAAGATAAGAAGGCTTAGACAGCCGGCATCATAATATCCGATCATTCCGGTTGAATGTAGCGAGGCTGTGAGTTGGTTGTGAGGGGTGTTGGCTCTCCTCAACAACATGTTGGCTAACAACAAAAATTAATAAAATAAGCTCTCGTCAGACTACTTCCCATCTCTTTCTAAACCTCATTTTCTTTTTCTGGAACAGAGTACCAAGCAGTCAGGAAGCGCTATAATACAATCTCTACATGGCTAGATTGAACCGCATATTTTAGACTAAGGAAGAATTTCTCGCAACTGGGGGGTGGTGGAAAATCAAGCCAAAGGGACGAGAGAGATTCCTCGCAATCCTAGCTGGGGTCTCCGTCATCCGTGTAGGCACATAGTAAGAGAAGAAAATTACATGAGTGAATGGAGCCGCATTTTTGATGGCTACAAAAAATGGATAATAAGAGACATAAGCAGAATTACTGTAATGAGTCGATAGAATGCGTCCGGTTTTGACATTACCTAGGTATACTGTCCTACAGCCCCCACAAACTGAAAAATTGGCTGAGACTTCCGGCGAGAAATAGAACGTAATCGCGTAGAAAGATAATATAAAAATATTATACTCCCTTCTAAACAGAATTCGCAATACTCGGCTTTGTTGTTGGTGATACATGGATGGCACTTGCCGCGCAGCAACTAACACCAGTCCAACATAATAAACTTTCAGAGCCCAGTGAAAAAATTCTAAAGGGGTTGGTCGACTAAGCACGAGAAGGTTCCAACAGAATGAACATAATACCGCTTAGAAAGACGGCAAGTTGACATCCGACCGATTTCAACCTTCGGTCGCTTGCCACGATGTAACCAACTCGAAGCTCATATTTCCTATTTTTGGGAACCAAAACCGGTCCCCCAAAATAATACCAAAAGAGAATCACACAACACTCGGTTGGTGAGTTTTAACACTTGCTAAGCCCAACTGCTTCCATCGGAAACCTACAAACTGGCAATACAATGCCCGGACTGGTAGACAGCACGCCTTTTCACCATGGGGAGTTTTTCGGGCAGACAAATAGACCAGATATCGACTTTGACAGCACGTCACATTTATTGGATGTGCCTTCCGGGATCTGGTTTGTTTCGACTGGTATTATCAAATTCCCAAAACAAACTCCGCGCTATGAATTTTCGGCCATTCGTGATTTTCAAAGTATACGCCACTTAAGCGACTGGAGAAATGTATGACCTCAATGCCTCCTCTACTTTTCCGTCGTGTGATTTTAGCAGATCCGTCGCCTTGATTTTCGACAGCTCGAGCTCTTCAATCTGCAAATTATTAGCCTCGCACAGAATCACACCAGATTCCAACAGCATAGTAAAATAGACATACCAATAAAGCAACATCCGCCTGGTCCACCTTGACAACCTTCTTCACGACCTTCTTTTCCTCCTCCTTCTTGGTTGCCGTTCCGTTTGTAGCTCCACCCCCAGCCATAGTCAGTCTGTCCATTGCCTTCCGTACAGCCTCCTGATCAACATCTTTCAGTCCAGCGGATTCGTCTTCGCGAGGAGCATCGAGAGAGGAGAGAGCTGCCGCGGCTTTGCGGTCTTCTGCGGATTTGGCAACTGGGATTTCGTCCTCTACATCACCGGTTGTAGCTCCCTCAACAACGGTTGGAGGTTGTTTCTCTGCCATTTTGAGGGCGTTGGTTTGTTTTGGCGATCGAGAATTGGTCTGGAACCTGATCGGAAGACGAGTTATTGGAAAACGAGAGTGTTGTGCTGGAAGAGAGGTGCTGTATTTTAGAAGAGGTTATTTTGGATGGCGCCCCGCCATTTCAGCCACCCTTCAGATGCCTGTGGTGCCCTTCAGCCAAAGCGGATAAACCTACGCCGAGCCGAGAGTATGCGTCTGACTCTTCTTTGTCTACAATAAAAATATCTTCCTCCTCTACCAACAGGAATCGCCTTCAATAACTTTCGGCCGAAGCTCAACTATTGAATTTTCTTAAGATTGGATACTGAGAACAATTGCTGGCCTTATAATCTCAAGATGACAACCCCTCTAACGAGGCCCACAGCAGCGGGGAGACTGAGTGGAGTTGAAATAACAACACCATGGACCCCAAGTTCCTGGAAATCAAAACCCATCCAGCAAAAAGCCGTCTACGAAGACCAAAAAGCCGTGGAAAAATCCCTAGCAAAGCTCAACCATCTCCCTCCTCTCGTCCCAATAGTCGAAATCGACAGACTCAAGGAACATCTACGAAAAGTGGCCATTGGAGATGCCTTTCTACTTCAAGGAGGAGATTGCGCGGAATTATTCGATTATTGCACGCAAGATGGGATTGAATCCAAGATGAAGTTGTTGCTCCAGATGAGTTTGATTCTTATTTGGGGGTCTCATAAGCCGATTGTGAGGATTGCTAGGATGGCGGGGCAATATGCTAAGCCGAGATCCAGCCCGATGGAGATGGTGGATGGGAAACAGATTCCTTCTTTTCGGGGGGATATTTTGAATGGATTCAAGACTAATGAGAGAACTCTTGACCCTTCAAGATTAGTTGAGTGAGTGTTGTGAGAATTGGTTGAGATTGCATGGGCTAATTTGGACAGTGCATATTTTCATTCCGCAGCAACATTGAACTTTGTTCGCGGCTCCATATCGACAGGATTTGCCGACCTCCATCGCCCACTCGATTGGGGTCTAGGTCATGTTCGAGATCCTGAACTTCAATTAAAGTACTCCAACACTGTCGAATCTATTGCAGATAACTTGGATTTCCTGCGAGCGACGGGACATAACACTGGTAGTCAAGAGTTGAGCACTGTCGATTTATTCACCAGCCATGAAGCTCTTCTGCTAGATTATGAGCAAAGCTTAACTCGACCCTCCAAAGTTCTCAAGTCAGACTACCCATCTGAAAATACGGCTTACTACGATACCTCTGCCCACTTCATCTGGGTTGGAGACCGAACCAGACAAGTTGATGGTGCTCACATCGAATTCCTCCGTGGAATCAAGAACCCAATTGGTGTTAAAGTAGGTCCAACAACCTCTTCCTCGGATCTCCTAATCCTTCTTCGTACTCTCAATCCAAATGTTGAAGTTGGGAAAATAACTCTCATCACCCGATACGGCGCATCAAAAGTCGCAAGTCTCCTACCAGAACACATCAAAATCGTCGAAGGAAGTGAGTACGCTAAGAGTGTTGTCTGGCAATGCGACCCTATGCATGGCAACACCCGCTCAACATCTTCTGGAATCAAAACAAGGCAATTCGCCGACATCTTATCAGAGCTTCAACAATCATTTGTCATTCATAAGCGAGAGGGAAGTTATTTGGGAGGAGTACATCTTGAAATGACTGGTGATGCCGTTACGGAATGTACGGGTGGAAGTGAGGGACTCGAAGATGATGATTTGTCGTTGAATTATACCAGTTTCTGTGATCCGAGGTTGAATGAGAAGCAATCTGTGGAACTTGCCTTTCTCATTGCTGGAAATCTTAAGCAGGATAGGCAAGAAAATAGGGTTAAAGGGAGTTAAATTTGTGTTTTGTGCTATTTCAGACCTCAAATAAGACGATTCCCCCGCATTATGTGGTGTTTTGTGTAATTGAGGCCATTCACCATCCACAAATCAAGTACAGCTTGATTGTCCATCTTCAGTATAATTTTTCGTAATCGTCTTCTCGGGATAGTCATCCTCAGAATCATCATCCTCAGATGCATCATCGCCATCCTCAGAAGCTCTATCCTCGAGTACTCGATAATAAGTGTCCGAATTATAACCATCAAGAAACTCCCTATTCACATTTTCCGTAGCCCAGTCCCATTCATGCTCTGCAATCCATTTCTCTAAGGGTCTAGCCTTCATCATCTCTTCCTTTAACCAATCCTGATATTGCCCATCGAGCTCATCCTCCTCTTCGCGTGAGAAAGGATATGGAATATCCGGTCTTAGATGCCGATGGCGGACAAACCGAATCCTGAGGACCGGAGAAGGTAAAATTATACGACCATAACCATTACCAGAGGTCAAGTGGCCATACGGAGTAACATACACAATGTCAAGGGATCTGCCAAAATCAATCGGCTTGCTCGGATCCTCACCCCGGGTATTTGAAGAGCCATTGACCCGATGCCACGCGGCAGAGAGGTATATGCAGCAGTTTTTCGGGCTATGAATGAGGAGGACCTCAAGCTTTTTCATAGCTCCAATGTAATCCCAGGTCCGCCGCTCAAGAAGGTCAATGCTGCCGACTGCAAGTGTCCGAAGAGCGCACTGTAACCAAGAAGACCAACGAAAGATTTTATTATCGCAGATCAAAGTGAAAGATTGTAAAGACATCAAACGGTCAAATGAGCGAACCAATTTGTTTCGAGCGGTCTTGTCAAACTGTTCGTATGGTTTCTCAAAGCTCAAGATCGGAAGGAGAACAGCTACGAGAGTAGTAAGTCTCGGTCCCAGTGTCTGGATGAGAGTAACGATATTTTCAAAATGAGAATTCCGCGCATCATCCCATTCATTTCCGAGATCGAGGCAAAGTGATGTCGCAAAAGTGAGAATATTAGCCGGCAACATCGCATTCCCATTCTCAAAGCTTGAGAGAGTAGCTGCAAGACTTTCAAGGCGTTTAACGTCGTCGATATGGAGACAGTAGGTGTATAAGTGTTGAAGTGCTTTGTAGCTGGCTAAGGTGACGGCGGAGTCAGCATTTACATAAAGCGATATCAAAGACAGGCACAAGATAAAAACAGGTCTTCGAGAAGGACACAAGGGTGATTAGGAGGTGATTCAAGAGAAATAAATTCGGAAAAGCAACATCCTCATTACTTACTGTCTTTGCACGCGATCGCGAAGCCGTAAAGTGCTTTTGTTGTAGGGTGGGAAGCTGGAATCGCGACAGGGACGGGTTCTTTGGTTGTGACAAGTTGGTCGATGATGTTGAGCTTTACTTCGATGGGGAGAGTAGGGAGCCGAGGAGTGGTTGGGATGCCATCTTGTATTTGAGATTGGGGTCGTTGGAGGGTGGTGTTGTTGAAGTGTTGAGTTGAGAGAAGTTTGCGGCTTTTGTACTTGGGGTCTTCTTTGAAGAGTCTTCCGTGAAAAATCGGCGAGTCTGTATAGGAATTCACCTTTTGCTTTAGCGAAGGTGAGGTCTAGCAGGATTGACAGGGGCAAAACATCCTTGAATCTTTGATACTGTTTCATAGGTAAAATAAAAAATCTCAATCACCTATTACCTCCAAGTTCCCGCTAATTAACGGCATTTCTAGATTGACAAGTGAACGCTTCTTGAGGCACAAATCTCTAAAACATATAACAACTTAGTTAGATTTTCACGTTGATTCGGTTCCTATCGAATAGACCTTAGCCTAGTTTTTCTTTAACCTTAATGGACTTTTAAATAATCCTTCTCTATCTACATAAAACGATATTTCAGTGCTAGGGAACAATAGATCTAACTTTAACCCCAGAAGTGATGGTGCGGCTGGTACTACGTTTAAATGACATCCTTTACAGCCCTGCCCGAGAGGAGGTACTGCACCGCGGACGTGTCTGTGTCCAAAGGATGTGTTCCTTCTATAAGAGACAATGAAATGGGAGGGTTTTTTCTAGTATTCTTTGACAAAAGGAATTCTTTCAGCACTCAACAACTTATGGAGACATCTCAAATATTTTTGTCTCGCTTATCTGTGGTTATAACTTGTAGTAAATTGGTGAATTAGGTATGGGCCCCCAACTGGCTGGCGAATTCCTGTACTTCACTACTTAGAAGGCTGCGTCGCTTTCTATGTTTTTTAGATGTAAAGGTGAGTTCGACAAAACTCGCTACTGTAGTGAATAAAAACACCAACTCTCAACCTCCATCTTCAACAACAAAATCAACAACCTCAGTTTTCAACCTCAAATGTATTTCACCATGGCTTCCCAATCTCTACCATCCTCCGATAACTTGACAACACAGCCAAACAATATTGATCACCCTCAAACTATGAAGTCATCCTCAGTGCTTGCCACACCTCAAAAATCCGCCGAGGCCTCAAAAGCGCAACCAGACGACAACCAATTCCCACCTACGATAGCTTCCCAACCACCACTCTTCTCTAACACCGCAACACAAGCAAATAACGACCTCAATTCTACTGAAGCCATGAACTCATCGACGATACTCCCGGAACGTCCAGTACTCCTCACACTCCCCGTCGAAACACTTCTCCAAATAATCGACCAACTTGTCGCAACACCAACAGGTGAAGCTGTTCCCGTTGCTCTTCCTGCCTCCCATCCCAAAAGTAAGGCAATCTACGACTTCAAAGTCTTGCTTCCACTCTCTCGCGTCATGGCAACAAAAATGCGATGTTGCCGCCCAACGTCCTCAACGTTATATCTGCTCTTTACCTTGACCTAGGAGAGGCAGGTGATCTGGAAATCAGCCAAATCAATAATACTCGCACTTTAATTGAAGCCCTAGGAAGCAATCTTACCAATCTCGTGGCTTATTTTCCACGTGCCACCAAAGATGCTAGGATCGCGAAAGTCGCTCTCTTCTCGTATTTTCGCTTGTTCACATCTCTACAACAATGCACTACCCTCGGCAATGGTTTCTTCCCCATATCCAATAACACGCTTCGAATCCTTACTGTCAACAAATTGGACTTGTCATATCAGAGAGCTTGGGACCAGCTCGGTCTCCTGTCGAAACTTGAGGTCCTGATCATCCACACGGACATGATATACCACCATACATTCATGGCGCAAAATTGGAGTCTTCGAAATGGCTCCTCCAACACTACTTTTAGTTCTGTTCATGATCCAAATCAACCAGTTCATCATGGCAGACATCTTGAGATTGTGTTCGCTACCTACCCGCATCAGGGCACTCCCCAGAGATTTCCCGCTCTCACCATTCGTTATGTCAGCCCTCCTCCCGATTTTAAGTTCTCGCAGAACAGGGCCATAAATGGACCAGTGGCGGAAAAGTGGTTGAAGAGCGAGATGGTAAAGGCTAGGCCGATAGAAAAATGGCTCTACAATCCTGAATCCTAATTATCTGCGTCTCCTGTCGACGTCGATCTTACTGGCGATTCTGATTAAGAAAAGGGCAAGGGAAATTACGTTCCTTAACGTGGCTCGTGGTGGACGAGATGAATGGCAGTAAAGACCCGTCTGTGTCGCAACATCAAAATATTTCCTCGCCTTTTAGGACCCCTACGAATAAGAAACGGCCTTTAAAACATTTAATTTCTCGGCGAGGAAAAACTTCTCTTCTTCTCTATTATCTATTGTTCTTATATTTTTACGATTTTTTAATAGTTGTCTTGTGCTTATTGCAAAATAGGGTTTCCCCGTTTGGGTCGCTATTTACTGCCACTTATCTCGTCTACCGTGAGCGTGGTTCATCATCCTCTCAATATCTGCAGTCTTAGCACTAGGATTCGTGAAATAATCTGGAAATCCGTCAAGAATTGATCGAGGAGAATTAGAAAAATTAGAGGAAGGAACAATTGTATCATATTTCCCACTCCCCAGCCCAAAACCAATACATAGCAATACAAAAGAATTTCGTATTTCCCAGACCATCTAAAAATCTAATTACAATACTAAGGACCATCTAAAATGCTCGCTTGTCGCTATCAACTATCTACAAAAACAAAACCGAAGAGTAAAATTACAAACATCCCTACCCTCAAAAAGCCCCCCTCGTCATGAAGGCAAAAAAAGAGTAACCACACAAGAACAAGACCACAAAAAAAATAAGGCCAGTCTGAATACCTACCCAACAACAACCTCCTCATCCACCCCCTTCCCCCTCTCCAACCCCCCCAAATCCCCCTTCCCCTCCGCAAAAAAGTAAATCTCACTCCCAGGATCCCTCTCCTCGACATACCGACAAGAATTATAATTCTTCCAGAAAGCCCACATAAACGGCGTCCGCAAATCTGCCTGATAATGGCTTCCCATGACCTTCTTGATGGCCTCGGAGGCTTCAAAGGCGTGGTAGAAGGGGATGCGGGAGGCGTGATGGTGTAGGACGTGGCAGTCGATGGCGCCGTGGAAGAGGTGTCGACCGATCCATCCGAAATCTCGGTCGACGGTGGAGGCGGCGCCGCGGAGGAAGGTCCAGGTTGAGGAGGGGTAGTAGGGGAGGGAGGCGTCGGTGTGTTGGAGGAAGGTGATTGCTACTGTTTTTGGGGTTAATTTTTGAGGGAGCTTGTTGGGACAAGCGGGGAAGAGCAGAGCAGAGAGTGTTTTCTTTCTTTCTTTCTTTCTTTGCAGATTTGTGGGTTTGAGGTAAGATATGATTGGATTTTGATAGGTAGAGTAAATAAGATAGGTAGGGAATGGCCTTTCTCTTTTTCCTTCTTTCTCCTTGCAGGATGTGAAATCTTGTGGGATCTGATGTTGTGCTTTTATCATGATAATGACAAGTTCAGGGAGGTGGGATAAAAACTTACGAATCCAATGGTTGGTCCATAACCAAGGAGCACCATAGAATAAAAAGGTATTCTGGGCTCCAAAATATGTGACGCTCGTCCATAATGCAATGACCATAACTGCTATCCCCTTATCACTCAAAACGATATCATCTCGATTCGCCGGCTTGAAATTCGGTCCATCGCCACCGGTGTAGAAATGACTTCTCTTCCACCAATCTACTGCCGCCATTCGGGGGAGGGCAAAGTTGTTGATTAGGAGATAGACGGGCCAGGCGATCAATTGGTGACCTATGAGGATCAGGAGATTGACTATCGGCATATCCTCTATCAAATCCCAGTATGTGAATACCGCCACGGGTGTTCGCCCTGCTCGCTTCTCCATCCAGACTTCTTTTGTATCCGGCACAAAGGCAATATCTCGTTCGATGTTGTTGGTCGCTTTGTGGTGTTGCGAGTGCGTGAACCTCCACGAGTGGTATGGCACAAGGAGGAATGAATGCATGATCAACCCAACGATGTTGTTGAATTGTTTCGAGGGCGAGAGAGCCGCGTGCCCGGATTCATGTGCCAATTCCCAGAGACCCGTGAATAGCAGTCCTTGTGTGAAGGAGTACAGTATCCATCCCGCAACTCGAAGCCCATGTGTAGGTAGATGGTGGATCTGCGTTGCCAACGCCCCGGCGATGAAAACATAAACAAAATCTCGAACGACGTAGGAGAGGGAGCGGAGGGTATTTCTTTCGAAGCAGTGTGCGGGTATCGCATCGTGGATATCCTTCATCGTATACGATGGTGGAGTGAAGAATGGCGCATCATCGTCGCCCCCTTGGGGACCATCCTGGAGGTTCTTTGCAATTGGATCTGCCTTGGGTTCTGGGGAGTTGCGTTGCATTTCGTGCGTTTGGCTTCTGCGGTCGAAGCTTGTCGTCAAAGGACAAACAAAAAAAAAGAAGAGAAAGGAAAGAAGTTTTATTAAAGAAGAAGCTCTCGACACATGTTTTTCTGAGAAAGACAGTTTTCCAACTTTCTATCATGAGTTGTTGGGAAAGAGGTCTAGGTAGTTTCCAAGCTTGGTCCCTGCATATCCGTTACATGGTTCAGGTACATGAAACCTAGGCGACCTAGCCTCAAAAAGGCCCGGTCCGAGACCAAACGAGGACCTGCCCAGCGTTTCCAGGACACTTCAGTGCGACTCTCCAGCACTGCCGGGGCCACGTGGATACGTCTTATAGAACGCCTCAGACGAATCCAAAGAGAGAACCAGAGGGGCCAAGAGGATGGGTTTATCTATTTACGAACGCCAACGTCGGAATGGGGCGAAGAGAATGCGATCGAACTAGAATTGGGGAAAATCGGACGAGGAAAGGGGTACAGAAGGAACCGAAAACAGCAGATTCACATCAGGAACAGATCATCTGTCACGCATGTTTTGTATTACTGGTAGACTCGTAAGGCTATTTAAAAAGTATATTTATCTTATGTAAGTCTTCTTAGCGAGATCTCTTCAAACCCTGATCGATGCAAAGTTGTCATACGTATATCCGGGCGATCTTATAGACCCGCCCAAGCGGCAACCTTTCCCGGTTGTCCCCCCTTTTCTCCAAGGTTTCTTCCTCGGCAAGCTGCTATTTCTTCACCGCTCCCCTCAGGTGTTGCCAGCTCAAAGATCACCTTCACTCCTTGATAGAAGATGATGATGTGTTAATACTACCAAAGGCCTTGTGTCTCCATTCTTTCCACCGTCTCCAATGGCTTTGCACTAATCATCAACTCTTTCAACCATTCCTGGCACACCTCAATGTGCCCCTCACTCCCAATTGGAGTTGGTACATGGACGAGCGAAGTCGTCAGATGTTTTGAGGTTCCCATTGGCTCCGCCGGTCGTCTGTGGTGCATATAACCGTTGGCAAGTATCAACTCGAGATGTCGCTCCTCCGGCATGAGTCCCCTCATAGCTGCAACAGTGGACGGCCGAGTTGGGCAGATTTGATAATCTGTGCAGCCTTGAGCTTTATTCCAAAACGCGTGAACTGGAATATCGTCATAAGAGTCGGCGCCTTCAAATACCAAGGTCTTGATATTTACCATCTCGGCAAAGTATGTCATTGTCAGGTCAAGAGGGGCGTTGTGTAAGGCCAAAGTGGTTAATTTTGGCCAACCAGCCCATACAGGGCTGTAATCTTGAGGAGTGATACGTCCATGCAAGTCGAGGTATAATTCGTCTCGTGTACTGCAAAATACCTCCAGGCTTGTGAGCCTTTGAAAGGCTCTCCGCAGAATAGGTCGTACTCCTTTGTCATCGTCTTCAGGATAAATACTCCTCAGGTGCATATCAATTACAAGTCGCGTAAGCGTTGGCGAAAGAATGGTAAACAAGACGTCGATTTCCTCGGCGATTGGTCGACTCGCAATCGTCTTGTCTGGGTATGGTTCGAGGACAAGAGACGTAATAACCGGCCACGCCATCCCAACACGGGGGTTGCTGCGCGTCCAATGACTTTCAGTTTGAAATCCGCTAAGAGACTTGAGTAGAGCGGTGAGGCGCCATGGTTTGTTGATATATACACAATGTGTGTACAAATATTCGGTTGCTATCGGATGGATAGCTGTATTTGTGAGGCACAAGGCTAAGAAAGTTTTGGTGAGAATGTCGGTTGCTGGAAGAGCGATGGGATAAGGTGGTGGGGGAGGGAGATATTGGATGATTTGGAAAATGATTTCTAGAGGAATTGAAGATGGCATGATTGTGATTGGGGGTATGTAGGACGAGGGGAATCGGTGGGGTAGAACTATACCTAAGGTAGTCGGGTATCCGTTTCAGTCACGGGATACGATACACCCTTTTCAGAATTCAAATCAAGACAGTTTCAACTAGCACATCAAGAACAAATATCAGCTAGAACAAACGATCATATTGAAGTACAAATGTAATCCAGCCTTACCCATTTGGCTACTGGTCACGTTACATCTCACGTGATACGCATTTCTTGTTGACGGACCGGAAAAGCAGTTCATTCTCCTAAGCAAATGGAATAACAAATCCTCATTCTCCCAGAAGGTTATGATAATGTTTAAAAAGGACCGCTCTTCCCTGACACATCCAATTCTCCTTCGTTGTTAAAAAACTCCGTCACGACCTGACACTACTCTAGTTCCTAGCGTGGAGCTAGTGATCTACTTAAACCACCACTATTTTTCTCCTCCTGCTTACAGCTTTCTCCAACAAAATTATTAATACAACATGAATCTAGAGCGCCTCTCACCCCAAGTCCAACGTCTTCAGGAAAGTGCTCCACACTTTGACATAACTCTCACACGCTCTCATGCCCGCCTCAATCCCAACCGGTGGGAGAATCCGAGTGGCTGGGGAGCTAGACATATTAACGACAAAGCCCCCTTTAACTTATGAAACGAAGATAAGCGAGTCTTTCGCCCGCCAAAGGGGGACGAGTATCAGTGGATCATGGATAACTTTGGACATGGCCGCCTTGGATTGAGTGGCTGGTATCTATGGATCGAGACAGCTAACCCTCCAAAGCCTATACCACTGACTATTGGGTGGATGCAAGTAATCTTCGTCGGTATCGGAGAAGAAATCAACCAGCCCATTCCATTTTCACGATGCAATTACCCCAATCCCAGGATTTCGGACCCATGCGCAGAGAACAAATGGGCAAAAATGACGTTTCCCTCAAAGAAACAGAAGATGGCCTTTCTCGAAGCTTTATAGCCCCTTGCGAATGTCCGCGAGGTCCTCTACCTTCCCCATTGGACGATAGTTGACTTGGTGTATGGTGATGGTCGGGTATACGAGCCCAAGTCACTTCCAGGTACCGTAGCGGGGAAAACAGCACTGTATCATCACGCCGAAGAGACCTTTTACAAATCCATGGGGGATGTGACACGCGCGCAGCGAATTAACCCATTGCAAAATCCAGCGCCGCAAGATACCCAAAACTACCTTTGGAATTCTTCGCTTAGCCCTGGATGTCGGCTAGAATGCGCTTTAACCGAGAGGGCAAACGTTGCCACATCTGCCGGAGTCATGCTTCGAAGACCCGATGGAAAAGAATTGCTAACAGCTGCAAACCATAGTCTCTCGATCTCCCTAGAGGTTTTCCATCCATCTACGGATGGGGATAAAATTGGTGAAATCGTGGATACCATACCTGGGCTTGATATGGCTCTCATTGAACTTAACCCAGCCCACTCGGAAAAATTCACTAACACCTCCTACTTCCAAGCCGAAGCCCCACGTATGCTACTTGGAAGTTCTGATATTAAACAGGGCTCCTGGTCGGAGGTGGATGGAATGAGCTCCGGTCTTGTCACGTTACTGACTTATGGGAGACGGTATTCAAAGTCCAGCAACAATGAGTGGCGAGCTTTCTCGATGGATATCATATTTGGAGCCATTAACGATAGGATCTGTGAAGTAATGAGGGGTGCACCTGTTGTGCAATGTGAGACGGGGGGAGTGGGTGGCTTTTTTCACTTGTCAGATGGATCGAATTGTTCTGCTGCCCAATTAGATGAGTTGATAGCTGAGGGATGGCAACTCGCTTAAAAGTTCAACTGACTGAGTTTGATCCTCGCGGTGAACAGGAAAAGGGTTAGGCTGTGTTCGTACAGGAATTGCTTGTCTTATGTTTCTCTTACTATCTCGGGCATTCGGAAGTCATTACCCTAGATACTTCGGATAATTTGAAATATTAACTCAGAGGAACTAGAACAATCAAGATGAATTGTTTTAGAAAAGTGAAAGGATAAGCAACACCGCATAAGTACATATCTAAATGTGCTTTGGGTAATGCTGTCCAAGGTTGGTTTTTTGCTCGTTTTCCAAGAACGCTTAAGCGAGGGGGCAATGTATCGTTGAATCTCAAACATTGGACACGAAATTCTCAATCTCCGACTTCCACTTCTCCAGCTCGTTTTTCTTCAACCTCTTGAGTTCCGCTTCTAACCACTTCACCTGCTGTTGATTCACATGCTTCGAACACAAAAAGATGTCCGAAACTTTCTGATACAACCCATCCAAATAAATCGGTGTCCCCCGTATGCGTTTTCTTCAACTCAATCCAACCCAAAAACCGGTCCCTAGCCTTCCATCCTTCCATCTTCGATAACCCCTTTTGGGGTGTATCGGCATAAAAAAGATGGATAAAGAATCCCCTCATAATATTCAACCTAGTATTATCGCATTCCTCAGTTTCCTTAATAAGTCGTTCCGTTTCTACCATATCCTTCCCCCTGAACGCCGTGATAGCAGCCGTAAGTGTATCCTCAATCTTCCCCCATCTCTCTTTTTGCTCTCTCTCCCATTCCTCTTCTCTTTGTACTCGCAGCGCTGTGACGACAGCATATTGTCTCACCATCCATTCCTGTTCATACTGCCATAATCTCACCTCATCAACCTCTCCAGGCGGAGGAGGAAGTACCATCGGTAAACTTTGCGCATATGGATCCCTCCCCCTAACTCTCTTAGACTTCTTCGTCTCATCCCTCCCAATTTCTCGCCCCTAAATGAGCGGGATGCGCAGAGCTTCTCGACCTAATGCTTGAGTATACACATCCTAAAACTCCGTTCGTTGGATATTCTCGTAATAACTTGATACTACTGGCCAAAATGTGACTGTAGAGTCGGGTCCGAATCTTTCGGGGTGGCGCTTTTGTTGCGTCCATGAGCCCGTGTTTAGGTAGTGTGGCCAGGAGGGGTAGGAGGAGATGTATTCTGCTAGGGCCCGGCGTTCTTTGAGATCGAGGAGGATTTTGGTTCCTCGAGTGGTTGGGTCGTTGATTTTTGTTTCGTCTAGGGGGTTATGGACTGCTCCCATGGCACCTCCAAAGGTCTGGATAGTGGATTTAATGGTCGCTCAAGTGCTAGGAATCCAATTACTGACCATTTTCTCCCATGAAGTTCCAAGCTCGCTAACTTCTTCTGATTCGAAAAACTCAAAACGGAATGAGCTTCAGCAAACGATGCTAGAGGACAGCTCTGGGTTACTTACCGGCTCACCTTCTAACTTCCCCTTGCTTTGATTTTGTAGACTCGGCGGAATAAGTGGTTTAACATCTTTTCGTCGATCTCCAAACAATGGCTCAACACCGAGGGCGTGCTATCTGAAAATCAGTCAAATAAAAAAAAACCAAACCAAGATAAGAATACCATAGTTTCATGTACAAGCTGTATTCACCATCAGTCCCTAGTCTGCAATCAAAAGAACTGGCGTACATACATACCGTCTTAGCAACAGCAAACTGTTCAACAAGCCTCTCACTCTCCGAAACATCCCCTTTAACAACCGCAAAAAGCATCCCAATCGAAAGTCTAATCTCACTCCTCCACGGTACAACTGTCCCCGTCCTCCCGGTAGATCTCAGGTTCGCAGAATCAAAGTTAATGAAGACCCTAGGTCTAACAGATTCAATAATATCACTCAGCTCCTTCTGAAGAGCAGCTGAATTCTTGAATTCTTTCCGTGGAGAAAATTCATAGGTCCCGTATTCAAGTAGATCAGGTCTTTTGTGGTTTTCGAAATCTAGTTCAGTTTTGGGGATGTGCTTCCATGGACCATTTATGAGGGCGTCTAGCCTGGACACCATTAGATTGTGTATACAGACATGGGGAGTAGCAAGAAGGTATACCAAGGAAAAAGATGCATATTCATCAACAACCGACTCGCAAGCCTCAAGCAAGGAACCAACCCCCTCCAAACAACCTCATTCTCCACATCCCAATTCCCCACCACCCCATCCCCAATTGGTATCGGTGTCCTAGGGCTTCTCCACATTTCCTTCCGATAAAAAGCATGTATCGGATTCGCCAAATTACTAGCTTTTGCATTTGGGTTTCCAAATGCACCCATATCCTCTAATTTATTGATGGAAAATCCATGGAGGAGTTTCATATGATATTCCCGGATCTGGGAAGCGATTACTGATTCGGAGTTTGTGTCGAAGATATTTTTCCTCCTGTCGGGGAAGGGGGGCGCGGAGGGTGCTGTGGCGAAGACCTTTTACGTAGGCCGGGTGTGAAGGGGGGAGAAGGGGGTTTGCCGGTTCATCGGGGGAGGGAGGTCTGCCATTTCTTTTCTGGAGATGATTGTAGGAATCTCGATTTGGAACTGTTATTACGCAGTAATTGAGGATTTGCGGGTTACTGAAGTGGCTTGGGTAACATTTTGTTTACCTCGGCATTGTGAAAGAAGAAGATGGTGGTGCTGGAATAAATTTCGAACAAAGAGGTAATAAGATTCCGGAAGCGGGAAAGGCAATGTCAAAGAATGCCATTAAAAACCCGAAAGTTTTTAAATTAATGGAAAGCTGTCAGGAAAAGTGGCATTAGGGAGAGAAACAATAGTATTGACCTACGAACTATTTCTTGTTTGTCGTTTGTCAAGTGAGCAGAGAACTCAATTGGAGAAGATTCCCCACGCTGTAGCTTCAAAGGTCGTTGAAAAATAAGAAGCCCTTGAATATAATTCATAGACACAATCTCGAGAACGCTTCTAGAAAGAGGTAAAAAGCCCTTGATATACAAGAGAAAGACTTATTCGGAATCGTTTGGGGCGTCAAAAGGCGACATCATTTGAGGGGCGACGCCATGGAGGAGAGTCTAGATAATCAGGGCAGCGTTCTTGTATGGATGTGATTCACTAAACAAACAAGTCCCTTCATAAAAATGGATTCACTAGCGAGTTGACGAAACGTCAGCGCTATTTCGTGTCTCTTAGGTGAATCCTTCCTTGCTTGGAGTCAAGGTGCAATTTGAATTTGCGTGCCAATTTAAGGATAGAGGGTACATATCACAAGTTTGATGGGAGGGTGAATATGATATACTCTTGCCTCGTTCGAGTGAATCATGAATACCGGTGGTTAAAAGAGGCGCCCAATATCAAATATGCAACAAGAATCTTTAACCTCCTCATCTCTGAACAAAACCGAGCAAAACTCTGAACTGCTTCGAAGACTGGGAACCATAGATGATTTAACCTTCCTTCTTTGACAATTTAGAGATATAATATCAAAGGTCACACAGCGCGCGAGCCTTACATACCTCTGGTGGGCACGAAAAGACATTATTCCTACCTAGTGCCGCTCTCTGCCTTTTAGATACTCTTCTTTAAGCGAACGCGGGGTAGAATATACGGCCAACTGTCTATCGTTGCCTCTCTCGGAGCAAAATTTGCGTAGCAAGTCTCGACAAGTCTCGACAACTTCGAAATGTCAATCCCACCGTTTGGACCCGGATCATATGGTCCTCAAACACACCCACGATCATCCGGAACAGCCACGCTGCTACGAGAGCAAACCCGCCTCAAGATACGAGACAACAGCGACGAGACAGAACTGTTCCTGGACCAGCTGAGCCATGAGCTTGGAACGATTCGGAGCGAGCAAAAGGAACAAGATCCCCAACAAGAGCTTCTATCAGAAAGACAACTACCACCTAGCCCTCAAAGCTTGTCTTTTACACCTCTAATTGAGGAACAAGATTGGAGTGATATAAACGCAATGGCATTCAAGAACGGATATTTCATTAATCCGAGTCGCTTGAGAAGTGTCACTCCGTTAGCTAGCTACCCGCAGACGTCACAAGGACAATTCTATCTCCCAACCATGACTCCAATCGGCATGGCGAGGGTAGCTGTAAACTTCCCACAGACTAGTCCAATCCTACAGCCTATAAGCCCGCTCCAGCATCCAAATCTATTCCCGAACTTTCAAAATACCACTTACAACACCTGTCCCCCATCGACAGAGCAGCAGAAGTATCCACATCAATATATTTCAGAGCCAGATCGGCAATGGGAACTACAAGAACCACAATACTCAATCCAGTCGCGGTCCTCGAAGCCAAAGCATCGAAAGATCACCAGCCCAGCGCGCGCACAAAGAACGAGGCCTTGGAAAACAAGACAAGCAAACTCTCAACCCCCTCCAACCCCTTAGCAAAAAGAAGAATCAAAAAGGCCAAATCTGCGATTATTGTCAAGAAGCCGGCCACACACTACGCTACGAACATGCGTAAAAAACATCGACTCCACTGGCTTCGCCATAGGATGCGGTCCTTGCAATGATAAAACTCACAACTGCAGAGACGCAGTTTGTCGCCATAGCTATAGAGGTAACTGCGATTACCACTTCCTTGTCCGATCTAGAGATCGGAAAGCACCTGTTAAGTGCCCATTTGATTTTCGTGAACTTAATGGGCTTTCTTTGGATGAGAGATGGAGGCCTTGGACCCTCGGGTTTGCATTGGAGATGAAAGAAAGGGGATATCTTGATGGGGTTCAACTTCCTAAGATATTTGAGGTGGAAGGTGAGGTTTTGGAGTCGGATCCGATCTGGGATGATGTGGAGGAGATGAAGCGTCGGTATCCGTTTGGATCGCTAGCTGATTCTTCGGGTGAATGCTTTGGGATGAATACACGCTCTCTCTCGCTTTCACCGACTGCGTTGGCGAGGCTGCGACAAAGAGGAGGGATTATCTAGAATCTGAGAAGAAGTGAAGTATATGGATATTCTACAAACATTATTTCCTTGGTTCTGGTGTGTATTATCCACCATTATCTGGATTGACCAATTTACAATCCTCACTTCTCTACTCAAATACTTCACACTTCACTATCTCAACCCCTCACGCTCTAACCTCTTCGACCTATTAGCTCACCTCCCCCTCCCCCCTAGCATCTCCCATCACCATCATCTCACACCATCATCTCACACCATCATCTCAGACCACCCCCTCACTCTCTCCACAGAAAAAAGACCCCCCATCTTTATAAAATCCAACAACTATTCCAATCTCCAACGAAATATCCTAAACTTCAACTATTCAATCCCAAGATATCGATATAAAGAAATAAAGAAATAAACACAAATACCCCTTTAATTCTATACACAAAAGAAGATAACCTACCCCTGCTTACTTACTCATATTTTAAAAGTATCCCAGAAATTAATAACAGCGAGAAAAAAAAAAGGCTACCATCTCCTACACTCCACATACTCCCCGCAACACCACTAAAAATAACCATTCGTCTGTTCGCCCTTCTCACCTTCTTACCCAGCACCAAGAATCAAGGGGAAAAAAGAATAGTATTACAAACTAAGGTATATCAAAAACAAACGAGAAGGCACCAACCACTCCGTCCGGACAATCACAAAACCCAACCCAAATCAAGAAGAACCAAGGCTCCGTCCGGGCCCTCGCTAGCCCAAACCCAATTCAAGACCCCAAGAAAAACAATACTCAGAATGGAGAAAAAAATCCCAACGGACTTTCTCATCTCACGCATCCACATCCACATCCATCTGCCTCGTCTGACCCCCTTCCCTCCGTCATGCTCCCCACTCAACAAACCAACCAACAAACCAAACAAACCATCTAATTTCCCTCTACCTCCCTCTCCCTCCTCACAATATAATAAGTAACCAAACTCTTCCCCCCATCCCCCACCCCCTGCACACTCCTCCAAAAGCGTCCCTCCCCAACCCGTCCATGAACCCCCACACAAAGTAACACAGCATCCAACCGCACCCCACTCTCACTACTCTCGATGCACCGCTCCGCCAAGCGTCCCATATCCATGACCTGCGTCTCACTCGGCATGAACTGCTCCTTGACCTCAAGCAACTCCTTCAATACACACAGTCCCAGACTCAAAGTGCGTGAAGATTCCATCGTGATGTCCTCGCTCTCCCGCAGGAGACGCGCCGTGATGGTGCTGAGAGTTTCCTTGGGAGGAGCGAGGGATAAAAGATCTTTGGCGAGGAGTTCGAGTCCCGAGACGATGTGCACGCGGGAGTCGTAGGTGCTTCTCGTTGTCAGGATACTCTCCAATCCCCGTGCGACGTGCGGTTCAAAGTTTGCGCGTTCCTTTTTATACATCAATTTGATGGTTGCTAGAATCTGCGCCTTGACATCGAGGACCTTCTCGGGAGCCAAGTTCTCGAGACTGGCTTCTAGGTACTCGAACAGCCCAAGGAGGAGGACGTCAAATTTATCTTCGCTCCACGCTGCCTTGTTTTCTCGGATCATACCTTGCAGCTTGCGGAATCCGTGGACATCGAGGGATTTCGATTTGATCTTGTTGATGCCGCTATCCAAAAGTCTCGAATTCTGCTTGAATCGTTCGGGGGACATGAGAGGTGCCTCTACGGGTTCGATTATATTCATGGGGCTTCTCATCAAGTTCAGGGCATCTTCGTTTATTGGCACCTCCTCGAGAACAGGCGCTGTCATTAGAGGTCTTGGTGTAGTGTGATCTCCCGTGCTTGAAAATGGGTCTTCATAAACCTGCAACGGTTTCGAGGGTGTCAATAATTCCTCTTCATCTGAAGAATCTACCATCCGTGATGGTTTAGGCTGCATCTCTCTCAACCTCGGTACAACCATAGTAAAATTCTCATCATCATCCATTGGACTTGAACCGACTGTCCTGCTTGATACAAGTCTTGGTTTTGGCGGACTTGATTTTGGAGGACTAGATTTCGGCGGGCTAGCTTTCGGTGGGCTAGCTTTTGGCGGGCTAGACTTCGGTGATGGTGCAGCTCTACTCACAGTCCCCTTTGCAGAATTGACACTCCTGGTGCTCCTCGCAGGACTGGTATGACTTGATTGCGAAGCATGATTAGAGTGGCTGGTATTTGGTCTAGTAGGTACACGTTTCGGCGTCGTATTTGTGGTCGTCGCAGCACTCGGCGCTCTTCCCTTTAGCGTTCTCACATTTGTAGGACTCGTATTACTGTCGCTGTTAGTAGGAACATGACCAGGTCGTCTAACAGAATAAGGTCCAGCAGTTGCGGGTCTCGCAGCCAACTCAGGGCGAGGAGCAGGGCGGAACTTGGTAGGTCTCATTGGTGCGACAGATAGACCACCATGAGATACCTTGTTACTGGACTCGGGTCTTTCAGATCTTTCAGGTCTCTCAGGCCTTGCTCTAACGGGTGCTTCCGATACCGTAGATTTCTGGCTGGATACATGTCGGACGGGTGACAACGCCGCCATTGCGGATTCCGGTCTGGGTGGCATATTTTGAGTGGCCATTTTTGCTTTTTTCTGGGCAAGCATATGTTCTCTTAACGAAGGTTTTGGTGGTCCATTGGTACTCTTTGAGAATCCCAATCCTGGTCTGGCGGCGGCGGCGGCTTCTGGCTTTTTTGGCGAGTTTGGGTTATCTGGGGCATTTTCTAATAATCTTTGCTGTGTTGGCTCCAAACCTGCCATGATGCTATTTCGTCTGTTAGCTGTGGAAAGATTGACTTGCTTCCCGTGCATCTTACCTCTCGGCCTTGGCTGGCCAGATATGCGAGAACTGCCAATACGTGGATCTCATATTCTCTCTTACTCCTGGATTTGCATCGGCCAAACCCTTTTTGATGCACTTTTCGATCAGATCCAGACTGCCGCCATGTTCGAGTTGGCTTCGGTGATGTGCCTCTTTTTTCAATAACGTCTTCAACCAACCTGTCGCATATGTGCGAGGCTGGACGTTTTTGTCTTGGCATGCAAGCCAGATGTGTTGCATGATCCGATTGTTGTATGTAACCTTGCCAATAATAATATCGACGGTGACATTACCATTCTGTGAACTGATCTTCTTGGTACCTCCACATAACTTGATGAGATTCTGAAGCAGAATCTCCACCATCGGATCCATTCCACTCCCATTCGTCCTCGTGACTTCTTGAATCAAACTGCAGCCCTCTTTCGACAAACTTGTTCGTAGAGAATTTACCGCCTTGAGAATTCCATCCAAGAGACCCTTGATTCCCACGAGGAAGGCTTCTCTGTGGTCCTGGGGAGCGTTACCAGCATTTAATCGTCGCATTTTGGTGCAAGCCTTTTCTCTGGCAAACCAATTCTGCTCTGACTCTTTGCCCTCAAAGCACGCATGCATATCCTTCAGCGTCTCGTCCAGTTCTCTCGTGGTATTTACGTATGATGGCTCGACATATTCGGCTTTGGCCTCTATCACGGGCGTCGCGGGTCTGGCGGTAGCAGATTTGTGCATTGGTGGTCGCGGTGCAGCTTCCTCCTCCACCTCTGCTGAGATTCCTTGTTCTATGGCGGTTGTGATTGTGGAAACGATGGCAGGACGCACGTTGAAATTCTTTAATTGTTTCTTCAGGTCTGATTTGGCACCATTTGGTGCATTTCTGTCTGGTGTTAGTCTATGGAATTGAATCCATGCAACTAGATCAACTCACTGGAAAAGTGTAATGACAGTATTTCTGGCAACGTCTCTGACCATACCGTCTGCATCCTCCAGTAAGTCCATTAATGTGGTGACAAAACTCTTGAACGCCATTCCGCATGTTTGATGCATCTAGATGAGCTTAGCAACCTAGCTCCGCGCACATTCAGAAAAGTTAATTACCTCAACCACCCATGCCATTGAAGCTTCCTTCATTCTGGGATTCTTGCCCACCAGACCAGCATTCTTGACTATCCGTTCCACCTCTAGCGGCGCAACCTTCCAGAAAGTTGTGAGGCATGTCGCGGCAAGGGTTCTGTATTTTTCTTTTGGGTCGCCCATCTTCTCAATCACCAACGGCAACGTCCGACCAGCTTCCTTGACAACATATTTTGGTTCCTGTCTCGACATCCGCGCCAGGAGATGGGGTAAGGTGGAGAAACCAGCCTGGATGATCTGGGCGTGTTGCGATGCCATGGCGGTGCGGACGGCTTCGAAGAGGGGTAGGATGCATCCATCTGGAACATTGTTCGTCTTGATGCAGGATTTGGCAGTGTTGATGTGAGCGACTTTGGTATCAAGGATGGCATCAGTTCGTAGGATAGCTTGCAGGGTCGTGACCTGTTCTTCTGTAATCTTGTCTGTCATGTCGATGGTTGTTTGAGACCTCGCTCTGTGAATGCCTCTCTGGCTGGGTTAGCTGAAATTTGGTTGGCGTCGCATATGAAGTAGATTGGCGTCTGGGATAGCGCGGTGCAGTAGACTAGCTTTGCGACCGGCGAGCAAAGCAATATTGATAGAGTTGAAGAGATGGGAATCCTTCGCGGGGTGTACCTGTAGGTGTAGGTGTAGGTGTAGGTGCAGGTGCAAGCGAGTGTGGGATGGAAATCTTTCAGTCTCCCGTCGCGATTGTTGTTATTTAGGAGAGAGCAGCAACAGCCCTGGGCCTGGTGGAGAAAAGATGCGGCTGCCGTTGCTACACCACCCTACACCACCGCATCATCCTTCCTCATTGGTCCGTGGGCCAACAGGGGTCAATTGCCCCAGTTGCTAGGATTCCCCTCCTCCCGATCTCCATCTGATCTCTTCCAGCATTTACCTCAAGGGTTCAGATTTCAGAGTAACTCCACAACTTGTTCTGTTATCTCGTACCTCCAGTTCTGTTTTTTGTTGTTGTATAAGATATCCCTTTGCCTGCGTCTTTTCTCTCTCCTTTCTTGCTCTTCGGCTTGATTTCTAAAGAGAGAGAAATATATATATATATATATATATTCAGATTCATCCTTCAGCCTTCCTATATCCCTCGAAATGGGCGAAATCCCCGCTTCCAGTCCCCTACCAACACCCGTCTTCATGCCTTCCCAATCCTCTCGCCATGCAGCACCAGCACCAGCACCAGCACCAGCACAAACACCAGCTCCTCCTCCTCCCCAGAAGGAGACAGCTCCCCCTCCTCCAACGAAAGAAACAACACCCAAACCACTTCCCCACGAACCCACCTCGAAATTCCCCCTCCCAAAACTCCGTCTCGAGATCAGGGATTTAAACCACAAAGGAGCCACCACCTTCCTCACATCAGTAACAGCCCCCACCGCCCTCCAAAAAGCAGTCCACTCCGTCCTGACCCTCCTCTACTCATCCCCCACCACACCCACAACCACCATCCCCCCAACCCGCTCCATAACCCTCATCCTGCGCCCCATGCCGGGCGTTGCCTACACCACCGGCACCGACCTCGACGCCGACCACAAGGAAATCCACTTCTCCCTCGACTACATCGAGCACATCGCCCCGTCACGCACCGCGCACGAAATCATGGGCGTCCTCACTCATGAAATGGTGCACTGCTATCAATATAATGCTTTTGGCACTTGTCCCGGGGGTTTGATCGAGGGGGTTGCGGATTGGGTGCGGTTGAATGCGTATTTGAGGCCGCCGCATTGGAGGAGGGAGGCGGGGGGGTCGTGGGACGCGGGGTATCAGCATACGGGGTATTTCTTGGAGTATTTGGAGCGCAGGTTTGGTGGGGGGTTGGTGAGGAGGTTGAATGAGAAGTTGAGGATTGAGAGGTATGAGGAGAAGAGGTTTTGGACGGAGTTGTGTGGATGGCCGGTGGAGATGCTGTGGGGGGATTATGAGAGGACGTTGGCAAAAGAAGTTGAGAAGACGGAGGATGAGGAGTGTGTTTTGGTGGAGAGGGAGGGGGGTACTTCTACTGAGGGAGTCGGGGCGGAAATTAAGGCTACTCCTACGAAGTCATGAATATATAATTCTGGAATTACGATCAAATTTGAAAACTAGTTTGAAAAACAGATGGACAAAACGACACAACATATGATTTACACTCGGCCAAACAGTACCTTTTTTTACTAATTATACGGCACCGGCCTCGAAAACTGTAGTAAATTTCTTTGTTTATCCCCTTCCTTCACCTGGTTCGCTTTCTCTTAACACCTCCCAGCTGTATGCTTTGTCTTCTCTCATCTCTGAAGAGATATAGATAAGATGTAGAGCAAAATATACTCACTATGTACGCTTTCCTTTTTTGAAGCGATGCCATTTCGAAGAAGATGAATAGTTGGTTAATTTAGGTTGTATAAGATGTATATTGATATTATATTAAAAAAGACTTAGTCATGATTTATTTCCAACCAAGGAGCGAGCAGTGAGGGGAAGGGAATATTTCCTTTCTTCTCCTTTAAGAGTGTTAAATTGTTTCGTGTGTATTGTAGAGGATTATCTCTATTCTTTAGGTATATATTTTCCAAATTCAAGTTAGATTTGAATTTAAGATTTAGAGAGAGGTGAAGAGATAGAAAAATATGAGAAGATGAAAGAGGTAAAGATATAAAGAGGTAAAGATATAAAGAGGTAAAGATATAAAGAGGTAAAGATATAAAGAGGTAAAGATATAAAGAGGTAAAGATATAAAGAGGTAAAGATATAAAGAGGTGTAAGATATGAAACAGGTATGAAAATAAGAATGTAAGAAAGATTAAAGATATTAAATAAAATAAAGTAAAGTCTTAAAATATATGTATATATAGATATATAGAAAATAGCACTTTCTCTCTAATTTTACAATAGGAAAGTAAGGTGATCGTAATACTTGTTTTGTAAATAAAAGGTAAAGCTAAAACTAGTAATTTTATAGATTAAAAACTATCTATTAAAGCTAAGAAGAAACTGAGTTGAAGGTAAAGACACACAACACAGACTTAGTTAGGCTTTAACTCCCCTGTAGCTTCAGGGCATTAAGTACTAAACGCCATGTGCAATAAAACTTTTGCTATGATATTCACTCACTATATTAAAGCTTACTATTCACTATTCGGGGGAATGAGGCCAGTGAAATTTTTTTATGAGTGGATGTAATGACTTATGATAGATATATAGATTCACTTCTTTCTTAGGTACAGATGAGCAATTTTTCATTAATTCATTCCGGAGCAAAAGCAAGCTAATTCATAGGAGTCTCTCCTCACTCATCTGACTTCCCGCATGTCATACTGTATTCCGTAAACCCATTTGTCCACCTGGACAATTCCCATTATATGACATTACATATCATCATCCCAAACACCACTAAAATCAAAGCCCACATCCTAGCAAAAGGGCAAAGCAAAGCTAAATCGCCAAACTCCACGCTGATAACAGACTAAATCCGCAAAATCCATGGTTCTCTGAATCCTAAAATTAGCGCCTCATGCACAGTCATTCATTCCCCGCCTGCGAATACTGCGGCATCAAAGCGGCAACATTCCTATAACTCCCAATCTTGGGAGCCATATCCTTCAAAGCCGCCAGACCACCCGGAGCCCCCATCCTTGGAACATCCTCCTGCCACTCGGTACGACAGTACACGCAAGTAACACGTCCCCCATGCTTACTCCTCTTCCACTGCTCGAAGCATTCCCGATGGAAATTTTGTCCGCAGGCGGCTTTGCACCAAACGAGGGGTTCGCCGGGTTCCATTTCGCAGACACAGATGGGACAGTCTCCCTCGACCGGCTTGCGCTTGCCGTTGTACATGGATTCGTCTTCTTGCTGGTCGTCGGCGTGGTTGTGGACTGGGGCTTGGGTTACGGGGGCGTTGGCGAAGATGGACTGTGGGGTTAGTTTGGGGGGGATTTGAAAGTGGGAAGGGAGGCTTACTTGGATTTCACTAGTGAGAAAGGCGTCTTGGTAGCAGAGGTGGGCTGGGGCTTTCAAGATGATGATGAGAGCATCTAAAATAGTCAGCATTGAATGGGAAGGTTGAGTATACACGAGTGAAATTTGAGGTTGTTTGAAACAGCTCAGAACAATCATACGAGAAGGTTTCGAAGAATCAGAAAGTTGGTTCCTTGACTCTCCAAAATCATCTGAAACAATGATTGAAATGGTGAGAAATGGTCTAGGACAACTGGTTTGAGTGTCCGAGAGCGAATAGAAGAACCAGGAAAGCAACTTCCCAATCATTCCAAATGCTCTCAAACAATACTTAAGTTGTAGAAGGGTCTGGTACGACCAGGTAAGGGAGAATTCTTACATTTGATGTGCTTGCATTTTTGACCTCTGGTTCTCTGAATGGGCGTTAGTGTGAAACCGAAGCATGAATTCAACAACTTACTGCATCCATACACTCGCATTTTGGCTCCCTACCAATAGTGACCTTGTAAACATTACCGGTACTACCAGCAATGTCATACTTCTCCGTGGGGGCTCCATATCTGTCTCGACTCTTTTGTCTATCAAGCATGAATAGCCGCTCCTTTCGAACCTTGGCCAGTTTTCTCTTGTACTCATCATCTGGAGCCGAAACCCATGGTTTTGCACGTTGCTCACCATTTCCATCGGCTGGGTCATATTCCATTGGGAGTTGGCCTTGAAGAAGCGGGTCATTCTCATTAAATGCTTCCGCGTGAGCCCTCTTCTTTTGCTTCTTGCCGGCCTCGGGATTTAGGTCGTTCGATTCGAGGCGGTCGACCAATGTTGACTTATTGCCGGATACAGGAAGGTCACGACGGGTGAGCTCAACCTTGAGCTCCGCCACCTAAACAATGATCAGTAAGCGCCATGGAAGGGTAGCTTTCCGTCAGGGGGATCGCGGGGTACTGATAAGAGGAGGGTAGTTTCCGTACAGTTTTGGAATGGTAATCTGGGCCCTGTGGCTCAGGGGCCTGTACTTGAGCTTCTAATGGCTCTTCTTCTTGCTCTGCCTCTTCGCCATCATCCTCGACGAGACGCGCGATTAAAGCCTTCTTGTTTCCCGTTACATGAAGACCACGGCGAATAAGTTCGGCCTTCAGCTCGGCGACGAGAAGACCGGACCACATTTGTTCAGACATGATGGGTGACTTCGTCGACAACAGGCGTTGCTCAATGGGAAGAAATTGATTGCGAAAGATTCTTGAGGAGGGAAGACATCTAATAGTCGCACCGGTGGAGAGGGCAGGGTCGCGACTGGAGATCGCTGGAGGAATCGAACTTGACAGACGACCAAAGAGAAGTGGGCGGATACGGCGCAGTGCCACGATTGAGGTTCTCGTCAAGAGAAAGGAGGAATGATTCAGGGGAATTCGAGAACGAAATTGGGGATTCTATGGTTTTATTGCTACTTCTTTGAGTCCAGGCACATGACGGGAGGGGCTGAAATAGGTAGGAAATAGGCAGCCACGCGAAACTAACGCCCAAGCACGTGCAATTTCAGGCGGCAAGCTTAGTCATCCATCCATAGTCCCACCTCGAACCTCACCCTGACACATTTGTTGAATCCCTCTCTATTGTGATTCTAGTTCCTCTAAAATACGCTCACTTCCCCTCCCCATTCGAATTCCCACCACCACCAGCCTGCTCAATTCCTCCCCCCATAACTCCCCAACGGATCCTGCTAAGCAGTAGCATAATTTAAATATTTATACCTCACATACTTTCTCTCCCTCTGCGTTTCTGCTTCAATATCCGCAATGAGTTTCTTCGCGGCTTTAGGGAGGGGGTTATCGTATTGCGCGTCAAGCCAGGTGTAACCAACAGTGACGAGCACCATGGTGGCGAAAAGGAAGGTAAGATTCTCGCGAGTATGAGAGCTCCTACTTGGAACAACACATTTGATAGATGCATTTCGGAGATTCGTGATGATGGGAGTTGCGAAGACAATATCGAATTGTACGGTAAGTTCCAAGTCACAAACAAAGAGAAGTTACAGGAGCTTATACCCGGCTTCAAGGACTTTACCAACAGGAAGAAAACATGACGATGAAGTTGAGTCACAACATCAGTACAGCGTAACCTAATAGGTACTAGTAAGCCGCACAAAAAATCATAGGCCAGAACGACTTTGGGTACTTCGGCACACCAGGCACCCAAAATCAAGATTCAAAAACCAAATCTTCAGAGAAAACTTGCTCAGATACACCCAATTAAACAGCTATCTTACTTGAATCCGTCTTTCTCCTCCTCACTTCCCCCCATTTCCTTCCCATGCAGGTACAACTGGAGGGTCAAAACTCAGCCCTCCTTCATACATGCAGCTTGTAACATCGGTACTAAAAGTTTGACCCAACTGCCAAGTAGGATTCTGCCAATAAAATCTCTTGCACTGAAACGTGATATTCTGATTTCCGAGACCCATATAGTTCTTGCTACTTTCTATCAGTAATTGCATAAAAGGAAACAACGAAATGAATAGAGCGAGAGAAACAAACCTAACACCTCCTTCTAGGCACGACCAAGTAGGAATCAACGTTATAATCCCAGTGCCTTGTGACCCCACAAGTCCTTGAGCATCGAACTGAAAATTCTCTTGATAGACAGTGCCGTTTTTGAGATAAGAACACCAATGTCCTTGACTCCCGTCGAAAGTCGTCGTCCCGTCGGGTCGAAGTGGTTCTTCATCAAAACAATAGAGAGAGTAAGCAGTCGCTGAGTTGATGAGGTCGAAACTGATTTGTTCTTGGGCCGAGGACATGTGGGAGGGTGTTGAGAAGAGTGTTGAACGTTGGTAATAAAGGGAGGTGTATGTGAAGACTGTGGTGGAAGGACATGCCAGGAGTGGTGTTGTGCGGGGAGCTAGGAGGCTTGGGGATACTGGAGATGAGTGGGGGCGAGCCCAAACAAGGGTGAGTAGTTGGAGGAGGTGGGTAAGTTTTTTCATTGTGGTGTGTAGAGATTCTTGGTATTGTGGAGAAAGAATATATTGATGAATCTCAAGGGAGGGGCCGAGAGAGACTAATTATTTATATAGATTATATCCCGCTCAGATATCCTTTCAAAACTCACTCTATCACACCTACTAAATGTCATCCTCGTATTCAACTATTTCAAAGTTCATGTTACATGCACCAACCACCAATCACATAACTTTGTGTAACACCTACTACGTTACAATTCTCCTCACACGACCAATATTCGTACTTCTATCAAATATGAACTTTCCTGCATGGTGTGATATGCACCTCTTCGGGATTTTCTTCGCGTGCGTGAGCAGAATGCCGTATGTGAAGAGATACAAAATTCCAGTGTTACCTTTCTGATATTTAGGCAAAATCTCAATCTCGGTCGGGGTGTTATGGGTACCTCTGACAAAGGAGACAAAATATTTGCAAACAGAAAAGCGGGCTTAATTGCAATGCTGAAGTGGTTTCGTTGTACCTTCTATCCCACTTGAAAAGGAATATATTTCATATCTAATACTGATAGGTTCCGTCTAAAAAAGAAGAAGTTTATTGAAGTTCAAAGCTATACGAGACTTGGTCTATCCTTACTGGTCTAATCTGGGTTTCTCCTTTCTCCAACCTTAAGAACTGTAAGAGATTCGATGGCGACAAGAAACACTTCGGCGTCATAAAAATAATGCTTTTCTTTTCTTATGGATTGGGGGAGTAGTTGGACTTTAGCGCCTCAATTCTCAAGTTGCAGGTCTTCCTCGTATCAAGAAATTCTGAGAGTCTTTCTACTCTCGAACTGTGACTGAGATCTATATCAGTCACGGAAAGGCTGACGTGGGATGCCCTACCAGTACTCCATTTTCGCGTGGCTGATTCGAAAATTAATAAAAGGTGAACAAAACTTTGTTGTTTTTTAAGATATCTTACTCAGTAAACAATGACATTCTTCTTTGCTGCTGAAGAATACAAAGGGTCAGCTTCTTCTGTGGACAAAAAGATGTGTAAACAAAGAACTTCCTTTAACCTCTTGGCTTATAGTAGAACTTATTCAAGTTAAGACGAATATCTAGAACAACGGTGGAAATGGAATATATAATTGATGGTGGAATTCGGGTTTATGCGATACATTTTCAAGTAATTAAGACTTCGTCTGATTCTACATTACTTTAATCTTCAAAAGAGTCTGACCCTAAAAATTATAATCGCACAAAGGAGGCAAGACCCAGTACAAGAAGAAAATCGAGAGGCGGTGTCCCTTACATGCTTTGGTCCTCGGATCTAAATTTCTTTTATGGACCTTGGCGGAAGAGCTAAAAGATGAGCATGGTGTACCCTGGGCACGCGTGGTAGATGAAGTGAATGCAATGCTTGAAGAAGAATATGCAGCTACAAGTGAGCTCGCGACTACGGCTAGGGTAACTGCAACAGGACGCCGGCATCGCTTCAGATTCCTTCGCAACCATGCGTTCCCTGAAATTTACGAAGCTGAGCGACAAAGGAGAGTTCAAACTGGGCGACCTTTACTTGCAAGGCTGAATTTGAATCGAGAACGGCGAAACCAGCCCCCCGAGGTGTTGAGATGGACTCTGCAACTACTTTTTATGCTCTCTTCTTTTGTTGAAGAATACAAGAAGACTTCTCTAAAGATGACGGCTGGCAATTGGCAAAAGGTCTCAGAATTACTCAACGTTGAATTAGACAGATTGGGCCTATGTAGAGTAAACTTAAATTCGTGCAAGGCAGTTTATTACCAGCGACTAGCTCCCGGGTGCAAACATCCAGCACAATTCCTTCAACCGAATCAAATTAACCAAACCGAAGCTGTAGAGTCTTCGGTTCATGCCAACCAAAGCATCGAAAATACTCCACCATGTTTTCCGGAAACTGGAAGCGAAGACTGGGAAGGGTTCCCAGGAGTAGAGTCACCTACACGAGCTCCGGAATTCCCAGTTGAATCCCGAGGCAATAGCGAACTGAAATGGGCTAGGTTCCGGGAGAGGATAATTTTGGGAAAGCAACTGGGGATAATTTAACTACGGTACTTGAACCCCAGCCCTGGAAGAATCTTCCGGTCAATCAAGTCTCAAACACTACTGGGGGTAATCTCACGGAACCTCTAGATGCATCATTAGGAAACGCTCTAGCCGAGACGCAAGTGTGAGCTTTGGAATTGAGCAGGGAAGCAATGGATTCCGAGTGGGATCAATTGTTGTCGCACGCACCTGATTCTTCGCTCCCCTAATGAAGCTATATGACTTCTAGTTGCTTGACTAATTCCAACTGAACAATAGTAAAACTCCTTTGTTCTATAAGCGAATTGTCAAAATGATCCTTTCAAACATTTCATTCGTTATATATTATCTTTCCAAATACTTGTCCCATCCTCATTCGCTCTTCCTAGTTTTCCAGTCTCTATTCTCCGTGAATCTATCTCCTATCGGAACAACATTAAAGTTAACAGAAAATCTCAATTTACAGGTATCTCAAGATAAATTTTGGTTGAGGCTCCATTCTTTCAAGTACTAGTTGATCAACATTGTAATGTTCTAGGAGGATATATGTAGCGGCGAAGCTAGCTGGCGGCAGTCATGAAAGGTAGCAAGTAAATACGCCACACCCTTATTCAAGCTTTATAGTGCATTTCGAGTAAATTGACATCAGCTTATTAACCTAGACAGTTGCAATAATTAACTTCAATTTCCAGGACGTTCTGTCTGGCCTTTCGTCGACGATTTCTCAAAGTAATTGTTACTGGAATCGCTTAGAATCAGTAACACGTGATCTAGAACATTCTAGAATTATATATTTGTATATAAATACAACCTTTCTCTTCCTCTTTTTAAGGGGTCTGAGGCACAATAAAAGCATTTTGTCACAGTAATAGAACACTCAATCTAACTGATGATAGTCGTTGGCTGAGTCATGGAAAGAACTCTATAGAAAACAAAGGCAGCATAAATGCCTTCAGGTCTTTGACTCGTCGCTGAAGACAGTATACTTCGCAGTCTGTCAGCCCCAAAGAAGTGGCTGCAATGCGGGAAGACTCAGTGAGTGTGGTGAGACGACTCATTTGTTCAAACACAGAAGTAGAGTACAGCGGTGTTGACTGGGCTTTGTTGAATAACGAGATTGTTCTTCCCTATGCCTCCGCTTTGTTGATTTTTAAGAAGACCTTCAACGACTTCCAAGCAAATTTCTAGCGACAAGACATCTATCCAGAACTGGACGGCTTTGGTTGGAAAACAAAGAGACAAAAGTCTCAATTTTCTCCTCCAGTGTTTTGAGTATCCTTTCCATAATAAGAAAAATATTTGGGGACTGGGATCACGTCTTTACAATGATACCTACTGGCGTTGTAAATATCAAAGTACCTGGGTTATTAGCTCTAGAAAAAGGAAAGCCCTCAGCTTGGAGGAACAAGTACTGAACTGTGTAGTAGAGGAGACGATATGTTCTGTGCTAGTGGAAACTGATTCGCAAATTTAATCTTTTTACCATCTGACCTTGGCTCCAACTTCCGCCGGTCAAGACATTGAACCCTATGCTTTGTGCCGGACGGAACGAGTTAAAGAGTCGATGGCTTGGCTAGATATGCAGGGGTAATGGACACGATGCAAGAATAAATACGAGTGGGATGAGAATTGCTTCATTCCAATTTATGGGTTTTATGTTTCACTTCTCTACACCAACGAGAAAAAATATATGCTAATATACTATAGTTAGCCAATGATTTTAGCAGGCGTCCTCACCCTGTTTGTCGAACAGGATATGGTGGTTATCCCCCTTCCCGGTGGACAGAAAAGGTAGCAGTAAATCGTACCTGTCCGCCTAACCATTTGCCCATCTATCTTAGGTAATTCAAAGTAATTGCCCCAGATGATGGAGGTAATTAGATCTATTAACCAAGATAATTAGGGTAATCAACTATAGTTATTCTACAGAGTTGAAACAGCGAACTAGGGAAGCAGGTACGAATATCTCTTTGCTGCTACTTTTTTTGTCTACCGGGAGCCCCCTAATGCCCTCCGCGGTCGCCCTCATTGTAGACCTTCATGTTTTGGTCCTAACTGGGTGACCTCCCCTTTGGAGTTGGCTTCAGGTGGGGGCAAGATGAGACGAACTCTTGGGATCCTATTTGTGTAAAGTTTAATAAAATACTACATTTGTTATTTTCTGTTTATAAAGCTTTCGAAGAATTGCGTTTCGTTTCGTTTTTGGGTGCATCCTGGTCTCTTAGTTTCATCTTCGAACTTGTATTCTTACGAGTGCTGAACCCTATACCTCGCAATTCTTTGTTGAGATTCAGTGTCATTGGTTTGGCAACATCCTCGTCGTGTATGGATGAATTGTACATCTTTTGAAACCTTTTATGAGTATTTTTAGCCTCCCTGTTGTTCCTCGATGTATCATACTCTGGGAAAATATTGTTTCCATACTATTCTGCATCTTGAAACATACCAAATAACCATCTCATGTACTATCTTCTGAACAACATCGAATGGATTCTCTCCCTTGCCATTCTTGTTGTTGTGCATACAAGTTGGTGGATGACAACAAAGAAACATACCCTCCCGGGAGTTTCTGCAACTGAATCTACTCGGTGCCTCGAGGTTTCATTTTGGAATCAAAGGATGCTTTGTGGATATCAGAGATTCTTATAGATGCTATTGTGCCGTCAACTCCTCTCATATCTCATCATCTCGCATCACATCAAAATGTTTTTCAATCAAAAACTACAACTTCTTTTTATAATCCTGACTTTAGGCATCAAATTCTCTACTCAACAATCTCTCATTCATTTTTCTGACTCCGAGTTCGATCAGTCCCTATATGCCAGCAGGAAAAGTCATATTACCGAGCGCCATGAACCACAGTCGTCCGGGCTTAACACATCCAACCCAGATGAAGGGTCGCCTTCGATCTCGTTCGTAACGACTGTGTTCAACCATCACCAAACGCAGACACCTTCCACCAGACCATTTACTGTTCCAGGAACCCCACCAATAACCGACACTACTCATTCGACAAAGCTAACATCTCAATCGTATATTCCTGGGGTCCCCTCGACGATAACCATTACTTCTCCCATCAACGTCACGGTAACGTCAATTTCCATCAGCACTTTAACCAAGCCAACTAGCGTGACTGCTTCAACGACCACTGATACTGTTACTTCAACCGTCACAGCGACCAGTGCTCCAACCCCCACAACCGACGTAACTTGCTGTGCTGAGCCGAAATGGTTGCTGAAACTTCTCATCGCTATCCTCGTTATCTTGTTATTGAATCTTGGGGGTGTTACTTTCAGCTTTCGATCGACTAAGCACTTTCACCAGGAGAGTAAACAATCTCGCCAGGATATGAATGCGGGTTTCAAAGAATGTCGAAAGGCTATTTCGGAAACTGAAAAACGTTGTCAGAAGATACGGAAAGAATTGCGCAATGGTACGTCGAAGAAATAAAAGCAAACAAATTCTGGTCGTATTACTAACACAGACAGACAATCAACCACCATCTGGGCAGGGGCCTGGACCCCCTTACCCTGATGATTCCCCACCTCCCAGAAACACAAGAGTTCCGGGATCGGCGTCTGGACAATTACAGGCCCCAGTTGGCTTTGGAGGCCAGATACCTAGAAATTCATCACTACAATCACCCCAGCTCGGTAATATGCCAGAGGCACAATCTCCAGCTCACTTTGACCTTAATGATCAAGGTGGAATGCGACGTGGCCGAATGAGCAGGAATTCTGCATTCTCAGACAACCCAGCCGATTTTCGAAATAGTCAGGCATGAATCTGGGTGGAATCCGAGGGGCATCAATTGATAGTCAAAAGAATGATTTTGCCAGCCGAGTCTATTTTCTCCCACCGGAAAAATGGAGCGGGTATGGGACAAATGTACCCTCTTTTCGATGGGAACAGAATGATGGGAACTGGGAGTTTGGCGTTCACATTGTTAAAGTTTGTTAATTGAATTTACTTCTTACTGTCTTCAACAACTTATACATGCATTTTGGGATCTTTGAATTCAGGAGGGTTCTAAATTATACACTACTATTGCGGTAACCTACTGTGTGAAACGCCTCCACGTGATGGAGCTGTCGATACTTTAATTGCCATAAATACCCAAAGCAGCTGTAAATGAAACCATCTCGATTCCGTGGAAAACTCGCACGAAGCGTTTCAAACAAGTTTCTCACCTGCCTAGGTTACATAGTTAGCACAACAAGAAAAAGGCAGTTATGAACATGAGGTGTTACTACCACTGCATCGGAGTAAAGATGTTAGTAGCCTAACTAGGCCATTTTATTCCTACGATTGGTATGGCTCATCTGGCAAATGAAAGCAACAAAAACTCAATTGAAATGGAACAATTGACGAAGTCGAGCAAAGTTACTCTCCCTCGCTTGGTCATTTAACAAATTTCATATTGTATTAACGGAAAAACTGAGAAGGTATTGCGGACATTTTAAGTAGAGATGTAGTATTTCAATGAGAGTTTCATGTAGGTAATCATACTTGACATCTCAAGTGACATATATACAGATATGATTGTGGAACCTATATTTTGAAAGGGTCGTGAATAAGATCCCCCAGAGAACAAATGTTCTACATCAAATCCAACTCATCGCTGTCATAGTTGCCTTCGTCATATTTTTTTACGGCGTCTCGGTAGCGCTGTACATCTTCTTGTGTTCGCCCAGCTCGGGAATGTAGATCCAGGACATCGTATGACACAACCACACTCCCTGGATCAGATGCACGAGCTGCTGTTGCTGGTCGGGGCGGTGGTTTATCAGGCGGTTCATCCCCTGCTGCAAATACAATAGAGCCCAACTCGACAGTATTAAATCCTCTAATCCTACCACCTCTCCCGGCAGCCTCGGCTATCAAGCGATCCGCCTCGTCGCATGCTTTGATAGCTTCCCTACTGATTCTAAGTAACTCATACGAGCTGATTCGTTCGTCGTATCTTTTTGTCAACATGCTCAAAGCTGTGCCACGTAGTGTAGTGCTATATGGCAAATCGAGAATCTCTCTGCCAACTGTTTCTATACTTGTTGAGCCTTCATCGTTTGTTTGAAAAAAGAACCATGGGTTGAACCATGGGTCCCGCGAAGGATAATTCGCGACGCCCTTGTTGATCAGCTCCCAGAAAACCTTTCCCATTTGCCTATTGCGCTGATCTGTCAGCTTGTACCCTCTCTAGATCTTGCCGAGACATAGAAAGAGAGAAGAAAAGTGGTGGCGAGGGAGGGGGTTTGGGATTGACTGACCAAACGTTCATTGCGCAAGTGTAAAATCGGGGTGAGTCAGATACGAGAATATCTTGCTCCTTTTCTGGATGAGCAAGTATTACTTATCAGCTTATTGTATAATACTTACCGGTGGATAATATCCTGGGGTGCCCCCTTTCCCGGGTTTCTTTAGTCTTCTGGGGGCCGATTTCATCTGTCTGGATATTCCACAATCAGCTAGCTTAAGGATTGGGGTTATTATATGCTCTTGATTTTTTGTTCCAATAAGGACTATATAGTTCGTTAGTCGTCGTGTCTCTCACCAATATGGGTTACTGCTTACTATTCGCAGGTTTTATGTCGCGATGTATTATAGGTGTATCCCATTTTTGGCCAAGGGATCTTCGCTTCCGTGCTCCATTGTCAACAAAGCACCTGAAATACACTCAAGGAGACGCCTGTCGTTTTGTCAGGCTATGTGCCGAGAAATAGTGATAGCTCGCGGTAGACAGAAAAGCAAGAGAGTAGCAAGTGTAACTCACCAACAGTATTTCTCCTCCAAATCCGGTTCTTCTCTCAGCATGCTATATCCTATTAGCTAAAACCAGAACTGCTCGGAAGCATGATTCTCAGGAGCTTTTGAAAAGAGTAGAGTTAATAAATAAAGCAAGTCAATACTTGCATAACTTCACAAGCAAACCATGAACATCCCCCCCGGACAAAATTCCATGAGAAGTCTCGCAGTGCCCTTCTTTTCATCATACATCCATGGTTTATCATCCCTCTTGTAAACCTTGACAATAATGCGGATGATCTCGTAGTTAGTTTAGAGTACTAGCAAGAGACAACTAGAAGGAACGAATTCTAGACCTTCCCGATATCGCCAGAAAGAAGAAAAGAGAATGGTAGAAACCTACTGCGGACTTTGATCCGATAGTTTCATCTGAAATGTACCCTCCGATTGTAACCCTTCTGGGTCTCCAAGGGCCCCTTTCACAACCACCTTCTCAACTCCCCGCGGAATCCCAACTTCCTCATTCAGATCCTCTTCCCCCTCCACTAATTCCACACTCTCCCAAAGCCCTACAATCCCAAATCCTCCCTCTCCAAGGATCTTAGTGCCTCTCCATTGATTCCCAAACCCGTCACGACCCCCTATCCTCGGCTCCCAGGTTTTCTCGCTTTCTAACCACCCATCCCTCTCCTGCTTGTTCATCTTAAACCTCTTGGTCAACTGTTCCCGCTTATTTGGCATTGAATCCAGTGAGGCATAAGAAACGGTAGTCTCTTGGTCCACCAGCCTCTCCGGCCCCTCTGGATCTATGAAACGATCATCGGCAGGTGTATTTTGCCCCGACCTAAGTTTATATTTCCACCCCACATTCTCATTTTTTCCCCTGCCATACAAGTCTATCAGTTGTGGAATGAGAACCCGTTTCTTGGTGCCTTTCTCTATGGCCCTGGTAACCAAACGGATAGGGTCTGTGATATCTGGTGTTGAGGTATTGTTCCTGTTTTGGTTACTGTTGATAGGTACGGTGATATCTGTTATATTAAGCCACTTATGAGATATCGGTATGCCCGTCGGGCATGCCGGCAGGAAAGAGTTTTTCACGGTAGATGGGTACGGCAATGGTTATTACAAAGTTCTATATATGTGCCCTCTGCTCTTCTAGAGCAAGGCAAGCAATTCAAGTCTTTTTACTCTTGCCCTCCTGAAAGTCCTGCAATCCAACAGGTTATGAGCCCGGAAGCACCACTGCTTCAACCAATCATATCATACCTCAAGCCTACATATCCTATTAGTCAAGCATGTCGTACGACGACAAATCGCCAAAAATACCAAAGCTCTCAGGAGCCCTCAACTACCGAATATGAGCTGAAGAAGTACGCTCTTTACTCGAAGCAAGAGGACTTCTTAACCTTGTCCTTGGTGACGAACCAAGACCAGCCAGTACCACAAGCTCTGCAACCCCTGCACCACACATGTCAACAAGAGCAGGAGGTCCCTCTCAGCCTCAGGACGTCAGTATTGATACTAATATTAGAACACTGTCACCTCAGGAGGCATAGAGACGCAAGAATACCAAGGCCAGGAGTTACATTATGAGCTATTGCTCACTTACAATGAAAAACAAGATTATCGACTTTAGGACAGCCCAGGAGCAATGAGAGGCTTTACGGAAGGACTGCCGTCCATCTAACGACATATCTCTTGCCACGTACACAAGCCAGTTCTATGGATACGAGCCAAAGGCAGGTGCCACAATCGACTCAATATCTACGGATCTTCGTGATCTACAGGCCTTTATCTTCGCCACAGATGCAGACGAAGCACCTACTGAGAAGTCCAAGATTAGTACACTTCTCAGGGCCGCCCGGAAGCTAGGAAGCGACTATAACACACGAATTGAGATCCTAGAAGACAAGCTGTCTACTCTAGACTTTGACTCTACAGTTATAAGTCTAAAGGAGACAGAACAACGCCTGAAATCCAGGAGCCAGGGCCCAGATGAGACAGCACTTGCGGCCAAGGACCAACCATGGAAGCGGCGGAAGGTGCAAGGCACAAAGAGGCTTGCAAGTGGAGGGGGCTATAGAGCACAGAAGGGCAAGAAGCGCAAAGGCACTTGCTATTACTGTGGAGAGGAAGGGCACTTCAAGACTAAGTGTCCTATCTAGCTCCAGACGATTAAAGGGAAGGCTTTTACTAAGCAAGCAAAGAGCGCCTCTACAGGCTCTTTGCCTACGCCAGAATAGCAATCACAGGACCAGCTAGTATAGGACGAAGAAGTCATGCTTGCCTCAGACCTAACCGAAGACGTACCAACAGACGTCTACTAGAGAGCTCTTACAGAAGGTTTTGACAAGAGCCAGGTAGCCTGGGTGATTAACTCAGGGGCTACACACCATATGACGTACGCCAGAGACGTATTTACTAAGTTTTTAGAACTCAAGGTCCCTCGAGTAGTTAAGACTATAAGCAGCAGCTTAATACATAGGACAGGAATAGGGAATATCAGTATACAGGTCTTTACAGACAGGTTACAGACTTAAACGCTCACTCTTACAAATGTACTATACGTGCCTGAGCTGGCTAGTAGCCTAATTTCAGTCCCTCAGCTACAAGACAAAGGCATTCTAGTATAGACAACCGACAGTACAAGTAAGCACGTAATGACTCTTACTAAGAAAGGCTCTGTTATTACAAATGCAAGTCAAGTTGCCTCTTAGTACGTCCTGGACTCTGTTACTATAGAAGCCACGATGGCTACAACTGAAAGAGATCCTGACCTTAATCTCTAGCATAGGAGTTTTAGCCACATTAGCGTACAAGGACTTAGGGGGCTACATAGCGTAGTCTCTGACTTAGAAGCACCAATATCTATTCCAAGAGGTTATAACTCTGACTTCTGTAAGCCTTGTATTATGGCAAAGTAGCTACAAGTCATTAATCGCCAGGCGCCGGAGAAAGTAGATAAGCCACTTAAAAGGGTGTTTTCTGACTTCTGGGGTCCATATAGCATTCCTACAATAGCTGGGGAACGCTACATTTTTACTCTCACTGACCAGGTAACGCGCAAGTCCTGGGTATTCCTAACAAAGCAAAGAAGTAACTTTAGAGAAGTTGTGCTTAGGTGGAAGAAGGAAGTGGAGTTATAGTCAGAGCATAAGTTAAAGGTCCTTCGGCTGGACAATGCAAGGGAATTTAAGGCATTTAAGGATGAGCTGCTGAGTAAGCATGGTGTCAAGATTGAGTGGACTACGCCATATACACTAGAGCAGAATGGCGTCTCGGAGCGGCTGAACCGAACGCTTGTTTCGCTTGTAAGAGCTATGCTTATTAACGCTTAATTGCTATATAAATTCTAGGGAGAGGCTGTGAAAGCCGCATGCTATATCAGGAACCGCACGCCTATAGGGCCAGGCGGAGTTACACCTGAAGAAGCATTGATAGGAAAGAGGCCAGGAGTACAGCACTTAAAGCCATGGGGCTGCGTTGCCTTCCACCGACTCCCTGACTAGCATAGGCACAAGCTTGAGCCTGTCTCACGGAAAATGTGCCTTGTAGGCTACACCGAGACTTCACAGCAGTACAGGTTGTACGACCCTGCAAGCAGGCGTATAATCACGTCAACAAGGCCTCGATTCCTAGTTAATCGACGTCTGAAGTGGAAGTAGAGTAGCAAGACTCCTGCCTACGGGTTCGTTAGCGAGTCAGAGGACTTTAGCGAGGAGGAACCCGAGGAAGAGAGGCCAGTGGAAGAGCCTGAGTTGCTTCAAGTACTTGAACCGTTGAGCAGGCTAGTTGAAGTGCCTGGGTTACCTGAGGGTGCCTGAACTACTGCTAGTCGTGGGAGAGAGACCCGCATGTCTAAAAAGCATGTAGACGGAATAGCAAGTCGTGGGAGAGAGACCCGTATGCTTAATAAGCATGTAGACAGAAACATAAGTCGTAGGAGAAAGACCCACACGTCTTCTAAACGTGTAGACAGAATCGCTAGTCGTAGGAGAGAGACCCGCACGCCTGATCAGCATGTAGACAGTGAACCTAGCCATGAGGCTCCAATGGGCCGTGGGCTCTGCGAACGCAGGCCTCGGAGGTTCTTTGACAAAGATACAGCCTAGACTACTGATGCCTGTTACAGGATACTTCTTCCAAAGTCGTATGATAAGGTAATTAGCGACCCTTAGTACGCTTAGCAATGGAAAGATGCTATTACTGATAAATTAGTCAAGCTCCAGGTTCTCGGGACCTAGGAGTACGCTAAGCTCCCCTCTACGAAGGCTACAGTTAGTACAAAGTAGGTCTTCCTTATAAAATACACTTCTACAGGATTAGTAGACCGCTTCAAGGCTAGACTGGTAGCTCAGGGATATAGTTAGAGACCAGGTGATAATTTTCTCGAGACATTCTCGCCTACTATCCGCTATGAGTCTATCAGGGCTCTATTAGCTGTAGGGTGTGCGGAGGACCTTGAGATTCATCAAGTTAACGTGGATACAGCGTATCCACGTACAGAGTTGTACGTAGAGGTCTATATACAAGAAGTACAAGGACTCTCGTTACCTCCTAGCGTTGTACTCAAGGTGCAGAAGGCCTTGTACAGCCTGAAGCAGTCTAGAAGAGAGTGGTACATCGAAGCTTATAATAGCCTAGCTAAGTTTAGATTAAAGCCGTCTTTTAGTAATCTAAGCGTGTTTATTAATAGAGACAAGAACTTGATTATTAGCCTCTATGTTAATGATATGATTATACTAGGACGCTCTTTAGATAAGGTCAATTTGTTTAAGGAGGGGTTCAGGAAACTATATAAGCTCAAAGACATAGGAGAGATTAGTACATTTCTTAGTCTTAAGATTACACGGGATCAAGCGTCGCAGACGCTAACAGTTAGCCAGAAAAGCTACACGCTCAAGCTAGCTAGCAAGTATTTAGAGGGCAGCGATCAGGTGGATCCTACCCCCGCGGGTAGAATACAGACCCTTAGGAAAGCTAAGCAAAATAAACCCTGAGCAGATGTTACCCTGTACTAAAGAGCAATTGGAAGTCTAATGTATTTACAGAGAGGCACGCGGCCAGATATTACCTTTACTGTTTGCCGGCTTGTACAGTATTGCTCTGATCCTACTATATGGCACTGGAATTGTGTATTACGGATCCTACGCTATTTGAAAGGCACTCTAGGCTACGCTATTCGCTATAGCAACTCGGAACGACTACAGGCTCTCAAGGGGTACTCTGATTCAGACTATGCTAGCGACCCAGCTGATCGCCTATCGACTTATAGGTATATATTCAAGCTCTATAGAGGATCTATTGCCTAGACGTCGAAAAAGCAACGGTCAGTCTCGACGTCGACTACAGAGGCTAAGTATGTAGCACTTTGTCAGACAAGCAAGCAGGCTATCTAGTATAGTAGGTTACTACAAGATATTAGCTATTCACAATACCTGAAGGACGACTTTACGGTTCCACTCCTCTGTGACAACCAGTCAGCAATTACGCTTGCAGAGAACCCAGAGAACCACGCTCGGAGCAAGCATATTAACGTCCAATTCCACTATGTACGGCAGCTTGTTACGTATAACAAGATTATAGTCAATTATTGCCCTACATCGCACATGCTTGCCGACGCCCTTACAAAGCCTCTACGACTATCAGTATTCAGGACATGTGTCAAGGGGATGCTCTAGGAAGGATAAGGAGAAAGGCTTACGCCTAGGTTTTTATGCCAGCTAAGCTTTTCCTAGGAACTACACAAAAACTACTTTTTCCTATATGGTTTTGCAGAAGTAGTTGTTATTAGATATAACCGTAAGGGGGCTGTTGATAGGTACGGTGATATCTGTTATATTAAGCCACTTATGAGATATCGGTATGCCCGTCGGGCATGCCGGCAGGAAAGAGTTTTTCACGGTAGATGGGTACGGCAATAGTTATTACAAAGTTCTATATATGTGCCCTCTGCTCTTCTAGAGCAAGGCAAGCAATTCAAGTCTTTTTACTCTTGCCCTCCTGAAAGTCCTGCAATCCAACAGTTACCTAAGGTTAGTCTCGAATTATCAAAAACTATAGGCGCATCACGATCGAGTCCGGTGAATATAAACGGCTTGGCAACGCGTTTTCGATTTTGCTTCGGAGGGGAGTTAGCTGCGAGGCCGATATCCAAATCGGAAGGTGAATTAGGTACGTTTTGTGGGCGTGGTGTAGGTGCCCGAGGAGAGCGTTGGGGTTCCTGCTGCGGTTGGGGGTATGGAGCATTCCTGGGTAGACGGCGGTTGTTCCTTCGCCCGCCTCTGTGGGCGGGTTGTCTAGGAGGCCTAGGTAGAGCGCGAAAGTTCCTTCAACCACCTCTGTGGGCGCGCTTTCCAGCAGGTTCATTTTCGGTTGCGGTTGTGGGTCGTCTTGGTCTTTTTCGGCCTGGATTTAGGGCATTAGAGGAAAGACGGAGGAGTTGAAATCTATCTAATTGCTCCATAGTGGGAATTCGATTGTCTGTCTCTTTACAGGAGCATTAAGGCAATGGAAACCATGAGACTTAGATTAGAAGGGAACATTTAGGGTCTCCGTGCTATGATCATTCGTTCTTTGTGTCATGGTTGCTCATTGGGGGCTTTGTACAAAGCCATACCGAAAGCGTCGTACACGTTTCAACAAAGAGATTTCTGTAGCGAGTTATGAAGATAAGTGATGTTTTATTGTAACAAAAGAATGTTGTAAAATTGGTACTACCCGCAATGCTTTGAAAAGATAAGAATAAGACTTTAATTGACTAAAACACCCCTTGATTGTTCATAAATACCTAAAGCACTGTCTAGATCTACCAACTTGACTAAAACACCTGTATGAGACTTGTAAATTTCCTTCAAGGCCAGGCTTGTGCCCGCTTTTTCCTTTTTCAGTTAATCTCCACTGATTTTTAGGTCTATATACAGCTTTTTATCATTGAACCAATGCTTGTATATGACGTAAGGCTGTCCTGCTTCAAAGTTTGCTGGTGATTCCGCTTCTATCCTGCAACACCAACACAACACCACTATCACTACAAATACAGAAGCCGACGGCGTTCTTGGAAGGTCGGCCGAAAGGAACTTCGCAAGGAGAAGGAGTGTTTACGCAAGGTTCAATCACGCCGTACACAAGGGAAGGAGTTGGAGCGTAAAAATGCAGCTATCGTCAATTAGGTCGTAGATGAGAAGCATCAAAAGATTTTAAAGATTAACGACTGGTAGACTACTACAAAGAAGGCGGAAGATACGATTCACTATTAACTATAAGTGGATAGTAGAGCAGGAAGTTAATTTTCTATATTTATCATTCTATAAGCGTATTAGTATAGGAAAAGTAAGAATAGAATAAAGTAGTTAAACTGACTAGAACATTATTACTTACTATTAGTTCTATATACTACTTCAGATATAGAAATTAGTAAGACTTTACCTAGTATCTTTTTAATAAGAAAACTACTAAAAACCACTTTAATTACTCTACGCTACTACTTTTATAATTATTTATAGTTAGATATAATTAAGTTTAAGATATCTCGATTTATATCTTTTTTCTAATTTAGCTTTTATTATTAGTCTAACTTAGTAGTTATATAGCTTAATATAAAAAGTGTATAATTATCTTTTATATATAATAAAGTAATAGATCTATAATCGTTATACTAATAGTACTAATAATACCTTATAATCTCTTTACCTAGTTATATTATTATAAAGAATAGTAATTACCTCGACTATACTAGTTTACGCCTAACTTTAGTATAATTCGAAGTTTTTAACTCTAATTAATTAGTGAATGTTTTTAAATTAGGAGATCTAAAGTTTTAGTAAACAGCCTTATAAGGCGATTTATTTAACCGTTAACGATAAAAGAGTGGAAATTAGTAGCGAAGTATATAACTAATAGAATGTAAATTATAAATAGAATAAAAATACCTCTACTACTCTCTTTTGTACTAATACTTGATTTCTATTATAGAGGGCTACTAGTTAAGTCCCTCTAAACAGTTTCTTCCTAGTCCCAAGCTCCGTATCAAGAATAATCAAAAGAGCAACAGACAGAGAAATAAGCACTCCAAGATTTCCAACTCTCTAAATCATCTACACCTCAACCCCTCGCAGCAGCAGCATTTCCACCCCCAACGCCCCCCTCAGGCCTCTGTCCAAACCCCCACCCAATCTGAGCCGCAACCCGAACATCAACGCCCAACTCGCCCGCCCACTCCCAAACCAAAGCTGGACTCTTCAAAAATGCCCTCGCGACCAAAACAGCATCAGCACTTCCATCCTCCAGATATCCCTCCGCTTGTTTCCCACTGGTAATCATGCCAACAGTTCCAACCTTCGTCCGTTCTCCCATCCCCTCTTTCTCAAGAGCTTTCTTGATGGCAGCTGCAAAGGGAACTTGGTATCCGGGTCCTGAGATGACTTTTTGATCATGCATTAGAGCTGCGGAGGAGACATCCAAGAAGTCTACCCCAACGGCGGAGAGCGCGAGGGAGAGTTGTATTGCCTGGTTTATTTCCCAGTTGTTCGATTCAGGAGGCATCCAATCCGAGCCAGGGATTCGAACAAAGAGCGGCATGCCCTCAGGAATAGCCTCGCGAACTGATGTTGATAGTTCGAGAAGTAATCTCATCCTATTCTCAAGGGAGCCCGAGTAAGGAGCCGGTAACTTATTTGTTGCAGCTGAAAGCGTGGAATGGAGTAAATACCCATGGGCAGCATGGATTTCAATGACCTTTACAAAACATGACTCATTAGTAACACGTTCTCGCTAAAAAAAGCAAAATGGGGGGACTTACATCAAAGCCAGCTTTCAAAGCCCTCTCCACACCCTCTAAAAAGGACTTTTTGAAACATTCAATATCTTCAAGTGTCATAGCTCTAGGAACACAAGTATGCGGCGCATCAAACGCCTCATCACTAGCACTGATGACTCTATCAGGCCATCCGCCAACCTATTCATTCTCACCAGTCAGCAACATCCCTTTACCCCCCCCCCCAACAAAAAACGCTACAAGAAGAAAAAAAGAGAAATAAACTCACCTCAGCACCAGCAACAGCCTTCCTATTAATCCACGGCGCAACAGTACTCGCCTTCCTCCCCGCATGCGCTAACTGAATCCCCACCTTCTGACCCTGACTATGCGCAAACTCTACCAATTTTCTAAGAGGCTCGATCTGAGAATCTTGCCATAACCCTGCGTCTTGTGGTGTGATTCTTCCTTCGGGCGTCACAGCAGTAGCTTCCAAAATCGTCAAACCCGGTCCTCGGGAAATAATCCCACCTAGATGCGCCCAATGCCAGAAAGTTTGGTGTCCGTTGTCCGAGGAGTATTGACACATGGGACTTACGAAGATTCGGTTGTGCAGCGTGAGGTTGCGGAGGGTGAGGGGTTGGAAGAGGTTGGGGATGGGGAGGGTGGATGAGGGGTTGGGGATGAGTGTTCCTGAGGGCGGGGATTGGAGGGGTGTGTAGTATGTTGTCTGTGGGGGTTGTTAGAGTGAGGATGGGAAGGAGGGGCTGTGGAGGAGAAGGGAAAGGGAAGGTAAAGGCAAAGGGGAGAGAAGAGGAGAGGAGGGGGAGTTACATCTGGAGCAGCCACATTATCAAGTGCATTTTTACAAGGTGCTTCTTGAGCTTTGTGGTCAGACATTTTGATTTTGTAGGGTGACTATTAAGTATTGAATATCAAGACGTCAAAACAAAGTAATTAAGAAGTTAACTTTATATCGAAAGTATCGATACTTTCCAAATCTCCTCGCAAAAAAGGGGAAGTAAACGAGACTATATACCATACTCAAACCAAGTGAATACAAGCAGAAAGGTTACGTTACTAAGTACTGTACAGTACCTGCAAATATGACCTGATGAAGTCATACCAAGCAATGCAGAAGAACTCGATTAACAAATCAAAAACAGAATGTAATGACGATGGGAAGGATAGTCGTACCATGATGTATCGTTGATGCGAGTTGCTTACATATGGTACAAGTGACTGTTCTGTCTCGCGTTCCTCTCGGGAAGATTTCGGGATTCGGTATGATCTTTGAATAGAGCAGCACAGCGCCAGCATAACAGCATTATCTGAATAAAACAACAACTAAATAGAAACAAACTTGAAATAAAAGGAGTAATACAAAATAAACAACGCAATTACCTTCTACCCCTTCTAATCCCCAATCGTAAGACATTCCCAACTCCAAGCAACGTTTTCGAGGTGCAAAACATCTCGGCAAAACCGCCGAACCCAACGAGATCTCGCCGTCCCTGACCAACTCGCCGTCCAACAAAAACCAAAATATCTTCAAATAAGCAACTCGCTCCCCTCGCCGGCGCACGATGATGAATCCCTTATGCTTTTAACTTTCAATTCATCCGAAGGCGTCGAATTTCAAAGCTTGATTACCAAAAATTAAAAGGGAAGCGGTGCAATAGTCGCCCGGTCGAAGAGAGGATGGAGAGTATAAGAAGGGGAGGGGATGTGTGAGGAGGTGATGGGAAGAGTCAAGGAATTCGTTGGATACTGCCAATCATCCCTTTCGCATTCTAAAATTTTCGTTTTCTCAAAGACAAGGAAATTTCGACACTTACAGATACACTCAGAACATTTACCACAACAAAATAGACAATTGCAAAATGTCTACTTCACCAAGAATTTTCATTCTCGGTGCTGCTGGATATCTCGGTGGAAATGTCGCAGCTCGAATGATCGAGAAACACCCAGATTGGGAAGTCATAGTGCGTAATCCCAGCTTCTCATCACTTCAAGACATCAGACATCATCTAACAAACCAAAGGCGCTCGTTCGAACCGAAGCCCAAAAAGAAATCATTCTCTCCCGATGGCCCAAGGTAGATGCAGTGATCGGGACCTTGGATGACAAAGACTTGCTTATCAAAGAAGCTTCGAAGGCCGATGTGGTTTTGCGTAAGGAAATCAACTGAACCCTGGGATCGGGGGTTTGAAGAGAGAAGAGGCTAATAAAAGCTATCATAGAATTGGCATCCGCGGACCACGTCACAGGAGCACAATCCATCATCGAAGGAGCGAGTTTAAAGATACCACATCCAGCACATGTCATCCACGTCAGTGGGACAGGAATGCTCCATGAAGTTCCAAACGGCTATGGTCAACCTTCTGAGAAGATCTACCACGACACCACGGATCTAGCAGAGCTTGTAGCACTCCCGGAAGAAGGCCACATCCATCGGGATGTGGAAAAAGCCGTTCTCGAGGCACAGAAGAAGTTTGGGGTTCCGACGGCGATTATTTCTCCGCCTTTGATTCATGGGATTGGGAAGGGTCCGGTCAAGGTTAATAGTGCGCAGATTCCGATGCTTACTGCTGCGATTCTCAAGAGGGGGAAGGGGTTTCAGGTTGGGGAGGGGAAGAACAATTGGGATGGTAAGAAACAAATTCCGAGAAGTGAGGAATGGAGGAAATGACTGATATGATGTAGCGGTCCATGTTGATGATGTAGCTGATGCTATTATCCTCCTAGCTGAGGAGGGAAGTAAACCGAATGGCGGCAAAGCGCAATGGGGGGATGAGGGGTATTATTTTGTTGAGGCGGAGGAGTTCGTAAGTTTAGATACCACTCTGAAAACCTACCGGTAGGCCTTCACAGCTAATTATGAGGTAGAAATGGGGCGATATCGCTGCTGCTATATCCAAAACATTGTTCGAACAGGGTGCAATCAAGACTGCAGATGTCGACTCGATTTCGGTAGAGGATGCTACTCAACAACATCCTTGGGCTTCCGTTCTTTGGGGAGGCAATTGTCGAAGTCGATCGGATCGGATCCATGCGCTTGGATGGGAGGCGAAGGGACAGAATGTTTTGAAGAGTGTACCGGAGATGGTTGCTGAGGATTTGAAGGATGTATAATGGGGCTAGAACGAGTGGAACATCTAGGCGGGGAGGAGAACTGATGGGATTGTTTGTTGTCGTCAATGGAAAATAGGTGGGCAATAAACCCAGGAGGCGACAAGGTGTGTAGAATCGTAAGTTATGTGTACTTCGTCGTTCTCTGCTCCTTCATCTTATCGTGGGCGAGATGCGCGTCGAACGCTGGAGATAATGTTTTTGATCCTTCTCTTTCTCTTACCGAATGCCAACGTTCACGTGCGGTAAGCGTTCCGCCATTTCCAATATCTTTTCAGCTTTTCTTCTTCTGCCATTCGCGTGAAGTATCGTCACTTCTCCTCAGCTTTTCTGAACGATCGTGGGTTTCGAGTTGGAACCACAGTGGAGGATATTCCGAAATTTCTTTATATATATTTTTTCTCTCCCTCCTCCTCGCCCCAATTCCTCAACCAGAACCCTCCCCCCAAGATGGACAGCGAAGCATTGGTGGGCGCGCACGGAAAACCATGCATCTCCTGTCGCAAACGCAAAATCAAATGCGACCGATCGCGGCCATGTTCGAACTGTACACGCTCGAAACAGCTCTGCGCATACGAAAGTCCAGATACCGGATCCAGTCCTGTGATGGCATCGTCGGATGCGGATTTGCGTGAACGGTTGGTGAAGTTGGAGAAGATGATGGCGGCCATGATGAGTGATGCGGGGCCTGGCCGGGAAACCCAGCAAGCGCGCCCTGGGGTTTCGCCACTGGGAACATCGTCCACGTCGCAATCTTTTGAGGAAAATATATCTTCATCTTTTGCGACTGCGCCTGAGAACGCGAGAGGACCTGTTGGGCAGATTTTGTTTCAAGAGGGGTGTAGTGCTTACTATGATGCGGACTTTTGGCCTGGACTAATTCCTGAGGTTGGTTACGAGTGTTTCCCTCCTTTCATAGAGTCTATTGAGCCTCTTCAGCCCCTTTTCACCCACATTATTGTTTATTAAAATTAATGAAATATCTATCTCCTTACAATCCAACTTCCATTTTGTTCTCTTTCATTCTTGTGATTGAGATTTTGTATTTTTGGTACTAAACAACCCCCAGAAGGGACAATTCGCGAGGTGTTGCGTGTTTCTAGAGATCACCATTCAAGTTCTAATAAATTACATCTTCATTTCTCGTCATATTGAGTGCTCCACTCAAAACTTTTATATTTACAATTTTATATACTAATATACATCAGATTGAGGACTTAAGACGACTCTTTGACCCCTCATCCTCACTCAACAGTCTCTCACCATGGCCCTCTCTCCTCCCACCAGCAATCCCACCACACTTAATCCTCGCACATCCCACAGTCGAAGAAAGCAATAAATTATGCAAACATTTCTTCGAAAGTGTCCACCCCTTCACGCGAATCATCCACCAAACCCTCTTCACAAAAGAACTAAGTCAATACCGTCGGGGTACCTTTGGTTTACCCCGAGAATTCGAAACCTTACTCTTTTGCATCTACCTCCTCACAATAAATACACTCCGACCTGCTCTTGTCCAAGAGATCTTTTCAGCACCGAAAAGTGAGGTGTTAACGAGATTTCAGTATAGTGCTCAGGCAGCTTTGACGAATATAAATTACATGAAGACAGAAGCTATCCACGGCCTAGATGCACTTCTTCATTACGTGGTATGTCCCTTCTCTCCGCTTCCTCATAATTCTCGCTAAATCATTCAGACATTCCTCTTCCAACAAAATATCTATCGCGACGCCACCTCCCTCCTAGCCGTTGCTTCTAACATAGCAAAAAACATGGGCATCCATCGCGACCCCTCGCACTTCCCCTACTCTCCATGTCCGTATTTTCCCATTATTACATTCTCCCGAGATCTTTGACAATTCCAAGTCCCTCTTTTCTCTTTTAACAACATAGAGACTTCCCAGCCCTCACTTCCTCCCTCCCAACATCTCCAAAGAACAAACTAACCACTCCCTTCTCGCAGGGGTATGCAACATCCGACGCAGAATCTACAACTACATATCCTGCCTCGACGGCCACGCCATCACCTCCTACGGCACCGAATCCTGTCTCCCCTCCAAAGCCGACTCCCTCCCACAACAAAACGCAAACGACAGAGATTGGCACGCCAGCCGCTTCGCGAAACCAACCGACACTCCCCCCGACGAGGAGGGAGTGAGAGATATGACTTTTATCCTCGTCTACCGTGCAATCTCGGATTGCGTTAGAGAATTAGCTGATGTATGTCCGGGGGAATTCGAGAAGAGAGAGGAGATTGTGAGGAGGTGTGAGAAAGGGGTTAGGGAGAAGTATTTGAAGAATGTGGAGGGTGGGAATATGGCTCATCGGGTTGTGGTTGCGTTTTTGGAGGTTAAAGTTCAGGGGTTGAGGTTGGCGATTGGGCAGAGGAGGACGGAGAAGGTGAGGGGTCATGGGGTGGTGGGGGGGAGGTATGGGTATGTTCTTTCTCTTTCTCTTTTTTTTTGTAATCTATTCCTACCCCCTCCCCATCTTCCGTTTTCCTTTCCCCTTTCCCCTCCCCTTTTCCCTCCCCTTCTCCCCTACCCCCTCCCCTCCAAAACCCAACTAACCCCCAAAAAAAAGAACCTTCCTCACCTCCCTCACCCTCCTAGAAGCCCACCAATACCACATCAAAACCTTCACCCCCCTCTCCTGGGACTGGCTCTTCACCTCCCAAATCCCCTGGCTCGCTCTCGCCATCGCCATCACGGAAATCCCGCATGCGGAGAGACAAGTTGATCGCGACCGGGAGAAGGG
>LKTO01000248.1:0-71110 GCA_001399465.1 Hymenoscyphus scutula
TAAGTATAAGGAATAAGAAGGTAGATATAGTAGTATTATATCGTTTTTCTTATAGTATTTATTAAACTTAGTATTAATATAGCTCTTATAACTATCTAATATAAGTATCTAATAATAGCTAACTTAATATACTTAAGTTACTTAATTAAAGTATTTAAGCTATTTTAACTCTATACTATTATCTGTCTAACTGTTTTAAGTTGTTTTAATAACCTAATCTACTAGTATATTACTATTCTAGTACTAAGACGCGAGGTAAAATCGACCTTAAACGTATAGAAAAGAAGGTACTATATAGCTGTCTACTATAACCGTATAAATCGCTATAGCCTATTCTCGATTACTAGACTAAATAAGCTTTAGATTAGACTATTAATCGAAGCGTATAACAACTATCTTTCCGCTAATTATATCTATTATAAAGTCGGTCTCGTTAAAGTTATAGAAATCGAAGTCTTAGATCCTATACTTTATATATGTTTATAACTAATCGAAACTACGTGCTTAACACGTCTAGATCTTCTAAGAGAGCCCTCTAGTAGTTATAGGCGTGAGAAAGACGTATAGAAAGCTCTAGTTGTTAAATAAAGTAGAAGGTCTAGTACTTCTCGACGTATTACTCGCTACGCTTATCTATTAGAAGGTCGGCTATATCTTATATATCCGCCTTCTAGAGAGGAAACCCTCTAGTATCTTAGTCGAGAATATATTAAATAATCGCCTTCTCTTCTACTAGAGTTAGATTTAGCTGCTTGTACTAGATATTTGTCTATAAGATATAATTAGCTATTCTATACTATAATATCGATCGAGAGACGTTAAACTACTTTACTAGCTTATGTTAGCTTAAACGTAGATTCCTTTACTTTACTTTAATTATAAGAGTAATTTAAGCTTTAATTATTTATATATAAATCATTTTAATATAAAGAATCGTGTTAAGTAGTTAGATAGTTAGTAGTAGAGAAAAATAGCTCGCTAAGTAATATAGCTCGCTAAGTAATAAAACACGTTATTATAACTAGACTTTCTATAGATACTATATCGTTATCTAGATAGCTATCTCTTCTTTTATCTACTCTTCTTAGAGCGCTTATCGCGTCGAGTCTATTTCTCTACTTTCTTCTAAGCTAATATATTCTATATATCCTCTATAGTAAGTATCTCTTCTTAATAGATCTAAGTCTTTTTAGCTCTCTAGTATTTACTTAGTACTTTATTTACCTTATAAAGAGTATAGACTTTAGCTAATAATAAAGTTATCTTATAAGCTAATAGCTCTATATACTTAGCTAATATAGCTACTATCTAGAAAATAGAGGTTAGCGAGCTTTCTTAATAATATATAATCTAATTCTTAACTAATATCGTCTATAAAAGAGTATTAGTTAGATTATAAGAAGTCTATAAGACCTAAAGGTTAATATAAGTAGAGAGAGTCTATAATACTATATTTCGTCTATATATTCTTAACTAGTAGATACTATATACTAATAAGCTCTAGATCTTTATATAAGACTCTTTAAAAGTTATAAACACGATTAAAATATATCTTTAACTCTAGTTATTATTAAATAAATTAATATATCTAGTTTTTACTAATATATAGTATCTCTTAAGATTTAAGTAGAAGATTCGCTATATCTTTAATACTAGTTAGATAGAGTATAAATCCTCTCGAATCTAGATTAAGTATATATTAAATAATTATATTCTTCTCTAAGTTATTTAATTTATAATAATTAGCTTTAATTTTAAAGCGATAGATTTAGCTAGCTATTCTATATTAAAGTATTACTTTAGAGATCTTATAGATCTTTACTATAGAGTATTTACTTAGCTTTTTAGACATTCGAATAGTCTTAATAGCTAGAATAATTCGCGCTTCTTAGGTTTAAATTTCTATAATAAATAGTTAAAAAAACGCGTCTTAAAGTTTATAAGTAGTAGAGTAGAGAAAAGTATATTACTTAGTAATATATATCGCTTAATAGTAAACTATATTATATATAGACGTTTTTTATATAAGATTTAAAGTATTTAAGGTTCTAGAGTATCTAGAGTTCTAGTATACTATATTATATATAATTATATACTTTATATATTTATAAATAAAAGTATCTAAAATTAAATTCTTAGTTTTATTAATATTTTAAGATTCTTTTTTCTTAATTTTTAAATATTATCTAACTTATACTAAAGTATTATTTAAAAAAGAAAAAATAGTTAATAATTATAGAGGTCTTTTTAAGTGAATTATTAATTAAAGCTAGTAAAGATAAAAAAGTAATATTTTTATAATCTTTAAATCTTATTTCTCTAATAAAATTTTAACTTAAAATAAAACTATTTATAAATATATAAGATATATAGTTATATATAGACGTCTTTTATATAGGTTTTAAAGTAGTCGACTCGGTGATATAGCTAACTCGGTAGTAAACTATATTATATAAATAGTTTAACTACTAATATTTACTAATACTAGTAATTTCTATATTTTCTTTAATAACTATTAATATTATAATAAAGTAAGTATATTTTAGTTTTAAATAGAAAGAGAAATATTAAGCTTTTAAAACTAAATATAATTTCTTAAAAGTTAACGAGGCCTGTTAACTGACCTACTCTTCCCTTCTCTCGCTCGGCCTCGCGTAATTTTACATGCCTGTAGTAGCCGAGCTGGTCCTAGCAAGTGCATATCTTTGGCCTGTCTACGGCTTGTGCCCCCGTGCAGCAACTTCCGAGGCGTTGGAAGCTTCGTACTCCGACTCGTAATTGCCCCCCTTTTGAAGGTTGAACTCCCTCAGGGATCGCTTTTGTTCGGATTCGTCTTGTTTTGGATGCGATTGGCGATTGATATGTAACTGGTGACCTCCCCCCGTTGAATACGACGAATTCGAGAGTAATACGATTTGTTCTAGCTCAAGTACTCGAGTATCGGAAACGACCCTCGCCACCCAAGGCCAGAACACAGCACGGCAAAAACGGTTGTCGCTAGGACTGGACTGGACTGCAGCGGTTCCGTACCCATACACTACTGTCTGTCAGTCAGTCTCTTGCTCTCCACCATCAAAAAGACATTTGGCCATTGTCGACCATTCTCACCATGTCTCCTCCTTCAATCGCTCCAGCACCGGCACCGCTACCCACAGATAACAGTTTCACTGTCGCCTACAAGAAACTATCACGAAAATCCCATCGCAAATCACGAAATGGTTGCCACACGTGCAAAGGTCGCAAAATAAAAGTGGGTTTCCTGTTTTCTGGGAATACTCCGCTCGAATACTCAAGACTCAGATACTGACCATATACTTGATCTAGTGCGATGAACAAAAACCTCAATGTGCGAATTGTCCTTTTTGTTTACTTCAGCGGAGCAAGCTTTCCGTCACATCCCCCCCCTCTAACAATCCTTGCTCAGCCGCCAGGCGTCACCTACTCCCCTCTAACAATCTTTGCTAGGTACAAATTGTAGCAGGCACTCCGTTCATTGTGTTTACCCTCACACCATCTCCGTCTCGGTTTCCAGTCCCGAACCTGTTGGCATGAGCTCTCCTATCGTTCATCCAAGTGTTTCTCCCCCTATTCAGAATAGTAGTGTTACTTCAATTCTAGCTCCCATACCACAGTCTTTCAAGTCTTCTATTATTCAAGATGAGAGGAATGATAGGGAGATGATGAGGCAGCCATTGAACGTGACGGACTTGGAATTACTACACCATTTCAACATATCGACGTCTTACACGCTGGCCAACGATTCTGGACTGCAAACATGTTTCCGTATCAACGTACCCCAGATTGGATTCTCATATCCTTTTGTTCTAGATGGGATCCTCGCCTTGGCCTCTCTCCATCTATCCCGCTTCAAGAGGGGAGATAAAAGAGCCTATTACGTAGCTGAAGCCCAACACCACTACGAATCTGCCCTCAGAGTAGCATCCTCCCTCATGCCCAACATCAGCGAAGAAACCTGCCCAGCACTCTACATATTCGCCGTATTCTGCTGCCACATCACCCTCGGACTCGGACCTCGTCCAGGAGATTTCCTACTATTCGGCGAAGAAGGCCTAGCGGAGTGGCTAGTCATGTTTCGAGGCTTGAAATCCATCGTAGCAACCTGCCACGAGGCGCTCCGCAGAAGCGACCTCGCACCCATGTTCCAGCAATACCGTCACGTCGATCAGCCTCCTTCCAATAATGAACACCTCCAAGCGTTGCGTGAGATGATCCTCTCTTCCGCCTCGGAAGATCCAGATTTCCAACTTTATCTCTCAGCTCTTGCCATTCTTGCTCGTTCATTCCCATCCACTACCGCGATTCCGGCGATCAGACCGACGCAACCGAGTCCGCAAGTGGTTTTTGCATGGTTGTACCGTGTTAGTGATGAGTTTGTGCTCACGCTGCAACAGAGAAGACCAATTTCCCTGGTCATTCTAGCACATTTTTGTGTGCTTTTTAATAGTCTTAGTTCGTTTTGGTGGACGAAGGATTGGGTTGATCATTTGATGAGGGAGATTTATGGGAGTTTGCAGAAGGAGTATCGGCTGTGGATGAAGTGGCCTATGGAGGAGATAGGGTGGATTCCTAGCTGAGTGGGTGGGGGGCTTGAGGAATAATTCATTTGATTTCTTGGAGGGAAAAGTGGGAGGTGGTACAAGCGAGAAGAAGTGGAAGGGCTTGCGCTTGGGAGATAGGACGCGAAGAATATACTTCGGCGTGGCGATTCATTGTGAGAGCGATATGACGAGGCCCTCGGAAGTAGCAGTGGAAAATGGAACTTGGGGAAAGAGTTGGTTTCCTTCTCCGCACCACCACACCCGAGGACTCCCTCAAATCTCTATACTGCTAGAGAACAGACTCGAAATTTGGTCTCGTTGGACGCAATACGACTGCTATGCCGGAACATTATTCGATGGTGCGAAGTCAAGGGGGGTTGAGGACGATGTACGGAGTTACTCCATTGATGGGGTGATGGATCGGGAAAATTGAGAAAGATGGATTTAGGCGTTTTTCCATGCACGCCTTTTCTTCTCTAGGAGATCTCTCAACAATAGAAGGGATGTAGGGTTTGCTCTTTACAGGAATTGCGGATACCCCCTCTATATTCTATCGACTTAGGGTAGAAATTTCAAGTTTTGAAAAAGTTAAATTTAATCCATCTCTTGGAAAGAAAGAAGCTTGGATTTTGAACCTCTTTTCCTGTATCGCTCGAAAACGAATACAACTAGTATGCGATAAGTATTGCTGAATTATAACTGTTACTTTATTTCCGAGTGGGACTCTACTTTACTCTACTCCACCCCCGTGTGACCAACCCTAAGTACCCTGAGCAATCATCGCGCCAATCAAGTAAGAAAGTGAACCTCAGTCTACACTCTACAAACACTAACACCTCATTATTCGAGTATCTTTGGCACAATTGTTAATCTTGTTCCAATAAATATCAGGTTCAAACTGTTCGAGAACTGTTCCTTTTGTTCTGGTCTCGGACATTTTCTATACTACCAAGGGAAGTGAGGTGTTTCGCAGTGTAATGTGCTGTGCTTTTATTACCTCTCTGGGGACAAATTTGTGTGGCAGGAAGTGGGGGGTGGACTTCGCTTGCCACTCATAAATCATTCACCTCATATGCCTCCCCTCTGGTTCAACGCCGTTCCTGCTTATCTTACTTATCGCTCCATCTTTTCAAACCAATTAAGCGGAACTAACCAAGATAGCTTAAGCGGGGGAGTGGCTTGAGTCCAAGTGCGAAAGAAAGAGTGAAACGAAGGTAGGGATAAGCTAATTTCAAGAAAAGAGAAGGATCGAGAAACAAATCTAACAAAATACCATAACTGGGTATCAATCTTTTGAATTACAGACTAGCCTAACAAGTCGAACATAAATTACCTCTTCTTCCCAAATTTGCCCCCCGTTGGTTTGCCAGCTGGTTTAGCACCCGGTTTCCCACCCTTAACCTTCTTCTTCCCCTTCACAGGTGCCAGCGCACCCTTTCCATCTCTCTCAGCTCTGCCCTTTTTCCAAACCTTGCCCTCCGTCCTCGTATCCCGATCATCAAGTTTCTTCTTATCCTTATTACTCAGCTTGCCCGGTTTCTTCTTCAAGATACTCTGCACACCATTTAACTCCGCCCGTCCCGCCTTCTTTGCATTCGTCTTATCCATCTCACTCTCGAACCATGTTCGTTTTGGTCGTCCCTGGATCTCCTCCTGGTGATCTATCATATTATCACCTTTTTTGACTTGCATCTCTAATTGAGCGAGGACTTTATCTTCCTTTTCTTCTTTGAGGATCTCTTCGATTTCCTCTTCCATGTCGTCTACTTTTTCGGCCCATTCGTCTGCGTCTGAGGCTTCTATTACTCGACTCACGATCTTGGCTCCTTGTGCTCTTCCGCTTTTGACGGCTGCCTTAACGATTTTGCGGTCGGGTTCGGCTGCTAGTGTACATGCGCGACCTGCTCGTCCTGCACGAGCTGTTCTTCCGACTCTGTGGAGATAGATTTCGTGGGATTGGGGAGCTTCGTAGTTTATAACTGTATCAACACCTTTGATATCGAGACCTCTGGATGCAAGATCGGTGGCGAGTAGGAATGCTGCTTTGCCATCTCTGAATGCTTCCATACTTGCAATACGCTAAAAGCTAGATTAGTATAATTATACGAGAGCATGATACCGAGAGGAAATTACCTGTTCTTGACTCATGCTACCATGTAATTCAGTAGCTTTAAGACCAGAAAGTCCGAAAATTACTCTTGCTCTGTGAGCTTCTTTCTTCTGTCGGAAAAACACAATCACTCTGTCGGTGTAAAGGTTTGCACAGAGATACAGTAGATATCCCATTCTCTTGGTTTCTCTGCCGGGTCTTAGACGGATAAATTCTTGGATCAAAGTACCAACAGTTTGCTTCTGTGCGTCGACGAGTATTCTGACCGGTCGATTTAGTCCAACACGAATCAGATTATCAACAGAGGAAGTCATCGTAGCAGAGAATAACATGGTTTGTCTAGACTTGGGGATTGTCGTCAAAATCTCGTTAAGTTCGTCAGCGAATCCTGCTTCAAGCATTCGATCAGCCTCATCAAGAACCAAGATTTCCAAAGTGTCGACCGTAAAACTGGGCGAGTTTCGCATGTGATCGATAAATCTACCAGGAGTCGCAATGATAACATCTGGTCGGAGTCTGAGTTCTGCTTCTTGAACTTTGAGACTAAGACCTCCGACTGCCAAACAGAATTTGATATCGGTATGACTTGCAAGTTTGGTTGCTACAGCGTGACATTGAATTGCCAACTCACGCGTCGGCATTAATATCACTACTCTGCTCGTGGGGACCTTTTTAGGGCGATATAACAGACGTTCGAGAACTGGAACGACGAAGGCTCCAGTCTTTCCGGAACCGGTAACAGCTCCACCAACTACATCCTTTCCTAACAAAGCAACTGGAATAGTCTTGGCTTGAATTGGAGTTGGTTGTGTGAACCCAACAGCAGCGAGACCTCGTAGAATTGGTCTGGATAATGACATTGCTTGGAATGATATATTTGAAATTTTCTTGGCTCCCTTGACGGGTTTCTCTTCGGGTGCGAAGAAGGCTTCTCTGCGAGCGGCTTCCTCTGGATCTTCGTCGTTCTCTTCCTCGTCGGAAGAATCGCCCATAGCGATATCGTCGGGGTGAGGAGCGGGACTTGCTACAGATTCATCATCCGAATTGTCTTCCCCATCCTGTTCCTCCTCCGGGTCCTCTTCAGGGTCTTTTTCGCTGCCAGAATCTTCATCCGCAGAGTCTGCACCCATTCCAAATCCGTCCTCTGCCAAAAATTCGTCACCAGAATTTTCCAAGTCCAGGTCTTCAACATTTACAGGCTCCTCATCATCAGAACCACTCTCCTCCTCGTCTGCCTTTTTGACTTCTGGTTTTGCAGGTCCATCCTTCTTTTCTCTCCGCCGTGCGATAATTTCGTCGATATCCACAGTCCTCTTATCCCCTCCAAAGCCATTGATCCCCTTCTTCGCACTCTCAAACCCCCAACCCTCAAATTCCTCCAAAGCTCCCTCACCACCCTCATTCGCAAACTCGAAATCCGAGTCCATAGCACCATCATCCTCATCTTTCGCACCCCATATTCCCTCGTTTGTATTGTCCTCCTCATCATCTTCGTCTGCCTTTCCCTTCTTCGATTTTTTGCTCTTCTTCGTGGTGGCTTTCGAGATTTCGGCGGCGCGCTTCCGCTTCTTGTTTGATGGCGGGGGAGATGCTAGGACTTCCTCCTCGATATCTTCTGCAAGATCGTCTTCATTGTCGGAGATTGTGAAGACAAAGTCATCTTCAATTTTGTTCTTTGCGGAGGGAGCCATGGTTATGGATGCGCAATTGGTCGTGGCGTTGAAAATTGGTGGGATGTGGAACTCGTTATCAATCGCTATACAACTTTTTTTCTTTCCTTGGGCGGTGAGGGTGGCAGAAAAGTTGGCGCCAAGACTACAAAGCAGCACCGGGAATCTTCCACCCCTTACCTAAAACCCCCCGCCCTCGTCCAGTTGGTACAGTGTTCTGAGGCATTTCGATTAATTAAGACTTTTGACCTAGATAATATCAAAATGACTAACTTCGATTGTCCGACGAGGTCAGAACAACGAGATAGATAGCTAGGTACCGCTAGCCCAAATGTGGCATAGTATATAATTTTAACAATTGTTTCTTTAAGCATAAAATTGGGAAGATATTCACAGTGCGTATTGCATGAAATTAGTGGTACTATTATTGAAGTTTTATTCACTTGATGCCCCTCTCCTTTTCCCCTTCCATCGTTCTCCACACATTTTCACTGTTAATTTCTGACCGAAGGACCTAAAAGCAAGTCATCTTGTTTCCTCTACTATTATTCTTACCTTTGTGGCGCAAAAGACAAAATAAGGAACACGAGAGAAAGGAGGGAAAAGAGAAAGTTCAAGCCGAGCTCTTACTTAGGAGCGATTGATTAAAGGAAATCGAGAAAGTTAGAAAGGAGATCTATAAGAGAAGAGAGAAGAGAACGAAAAAACTTTTATTTTGAAGGGGGTATGAAAAGCGCGCTAAATCGCAGCAAAAGCTAAATTGAAAAGAACAAAGGAGTCATGAAAACCTACTGAGTGGTAGTTCATCAGAGTAAGTAATCAGGAGACGAGCCAGTCGGACTCCTGCTACTTCGTCTTGGTCGTTTCGCCGGCCTCTTGCTAGGTAAATCGTCGGTCATTTCTAGGATATTCGCGTCCGGAATGAACTCATCATCTGCGGGGCCAGCATCTTCTGGAGATGGCTCTCTAAACTTTCGCTTTCTACCAGGCTTCTTCGCATCGGGAGCACGAGGTTTCATTGGTTTGCGTTCCTTGATTTCCTCCCCGGCGGCATAAAGATCGCAGTCTCCGCGATGGACAGTCATGTTATTGCCACCTCTCTCTTCCATGATAGTGCGAACTCGGTTGGCATAGTGGGTGATTTGATATTCGGTGAGAGCGTGGCAGAGGGAATGTTGGTACCAACCCTCAGGTTTCTCGGGTCCGAATTCAACGGATTCTATCATGTAGTTGTTGCAGATTTCTTCCATTTGCTTGTGGTCCCGAGTGATCGCCATCTTGTTCTTTCCCTCGCGTAGCTCGCGGGTGTCGGGAAAGACGTTGAGAATTTTGGAGATTTGAGGAAAATCAATCATTTTTTCAAAGCAGAAAAGATGCATGTAGCCTGCATTGTGGTAGGGGTCTAGATGAACACCTCTTGATCCCCATTTTCTAGATAGCTCATCGAAGGCGACACGATAGAACCCCTTGTGGATGGTGTGATCTTTTACTGGGCACTCAGTCCATCGACACTTGTCGGAACCCTTCTCGGGATACCGCTTGCTGCTGTCAGCAGGTGGATTCTGAATCCAAATTTGGAGGGCTGAACGTTGTCTGTAATCAAAACCGTCCCCAGGAAATCGTGGTATGCCGTGGTAGGGGAATCGGAAGAGGTACTCGCAAAGTTGTTGTGTAGTGTACTCTCGACCGACAGTGAGTTCTCCGTATTTGGTGTATTGGAAGATGGGCTGGTATGTCAAAGGGTCTGGGCTTCCCCAAGGAGTTGGGGCTTCAGGCAAAGGTTGGTAGAATCGTGAAGGATCGAAGCTTGCGATGTTTTCTGGTCTCCTGTTCTTACTCTCCTTTCCTGTGCTTGTAAGTGCTTTCACAATAGGGGTATGTGTGCCGTGAGTAAATCGACTTCCAGTTGTATTCTCCCTTTGAAGTTCATCGGCAAGTAGTTGTTGAAGGTCTGCCTCGAACCCTTGAGGGCTATGGTACAGGTCGATGACATGGAGCGGCGTTTCCGGACTATCAAATTTGTTCAAAATTTGGTTTTGATACACTCCCTGCTGAACTGGGGGAGCTGTGGTATCAACGCTGATACGCTTAGGGGGAGTGGGGAGAGTAATCTCGAAGTACGGTTGATCGAGATTCATTGGTTCGAAGTATTGGTTCAGAGTTGGGAAAGGTGCCTTCGGGTCATAATTCAATTGGCCATAATTCAGCTGGTCATCATTCGGCTGGTCATCATTCGGCTGGTCATCATTCGGCTGGCCGTAATTTGTCTGGCTTGAAACCGCCTGATTGTTCAGAGGTTCTGAAAGAGTCATTGACTCGTCGAATTGAATATAGTTTGCTTGGCTAGAATTTCCCTGATCAAAACCGGCCTGATTGTTTGTGATTTCAGAAAAATTCGTTGTTCCATCGAGTTGACTGAAGTCATATCCACCCTCGGGCGGGGGAGGAGTATGAAGCCCAACATCGTTCCAGTCTTCCATTTGGTTGAAAAAATTGAGTTTGTTGGTGATTTCTTCTGTCCAATCGTCATTGACCATTTTGGGGCTGTCTCCTGGTTGTTGCATGATGTATTATAAAAGAGTGTAATAATAAAGCACAGCTGTTCGTAAGGTGTAAAGTAAAGCGAAGGTGGTATGCTAATTGGGCGCTTTTCTAGAGAAAAGAAAGACACGATCCAGTCAGTGTCAGGGTGAGAACAGGTTTGTTGGCTGCTGGGAGGAGATGAAAGAAATTGATGAAATAGGGAACAGAAGTATTGCGGCGTGGATTGCTCTTATACCAAGAATTTTTCTTTGTCGAATAATCGAGGCGAAGAAAGAAACTGGTTTAAGACAAAGTGAATATACTAGAATGGGATTATGAATACACGATGAATGAATGAAACATGAGGACTACGAGAAAGACCCCTTGTTTATCCTCCTAGTTTGAAACAAAGAAAGCGAGGCGAGACGTGGTCCAAGAAAGACAATCGATCTTTGTCTCCAGGGTTTCATTCTTGTCGAGTTCATTGGTCAAAGATTTGGCATGTGTAGCTTTGTTCTATCTTCAGACGCAGAGAGCGATCAGTCATTGTTGCTGCTGCTGACAATGCTCCAGGGGCCCTAGAATTTGGAATCGAAGGTAAAGGCGCAAGAAAGTGATGTCGTGCAGCGGTTGCAAGAATTTGTGACTGCAATCCAAGGCACTTATAATTTCCCGACGGCTCTAGGATGACAGTTGATCGAGCCTCATGTTGGAATAGGCAGTTCGTGCTATCCTGCTCCCAGCTCGTCAGCGCCGTAGGGTTGGGCACAAGAGAATGAATGTTATGCACAGTAAATCAACATTAAAAAAGTATAATTTTGCTATCGACTTTGTCAGCCTAAGGCTTAAGAATCCCACACCACAGTCCCATCAATTTTCGAAATGCAATCCACCTTTAATCTGTCTATTATTGGGAGTTAGCTTTGTGGCCCAAGAATGAAACATCGTTGACTTCAAGAGAATAGAAAGGAATATCATAAGGTCTCCAAGTTCATCTACATAATACCGAAGTATATTCTGAACAGGTCTATCGAAAATAATCATTTTATCGCAGAGGGAAGGGGAAAATGAGAATTCTTGCACATACCAGTATAGTATTTTGAGTCCATCCATCTAGGCGTACGGTATCAGGAAGAGAAGTACAATTCGCCCTTGACAACCCCTCACACCCGACCAATCTGATCTCGCCACGCGCTGGACGCACCAGACCTAACTATAGGAATGAACCGATGGCATTGATTGACACGAGTTAAGATCGTAACTACGTACAGTAGTCATACGAGCAATCGGTCGTGGTGGGAAGAAGCATTTTGGTTGAAGCAAAAATAGAGTCGAAGAGTGTGTTGAGAAGAAAAAGTTGGAAGTTTTTATGCGGAGAAAACCTGCCTCCTACTAGCGCGAATGACACGTGATCGTCCGATTCCTTCCAGGTTGGGGCAGTTGGGACGGGAGTAAAAGCGGCGGTATATATCCAGCTTGGGCCGGCCCGCCGTTCTCCAAACTTATTTTGAAATATACTGCCGCTTTTGCTCTCCCCACCAGATGACGCAAATTGAGAGCTCCAACGTTCAACCTCCTCCCAGGGGATGCCTGGCCTCCATGGATGGGTTAACTTGACTTGAATTGTACTCGTATACTTGTACGGAGGTACACCTACACCTTTTTTCACCCCCAGCATCTTTGCCTTTCTGGCCATTCACAGAATCTGGATAACCTCAATTCACACACTCACTTCGCCTGTTTTTCACTCCATCCCCAACTTCAACACGGCCAGCCGCTCTCCATCTTTACAACAACACCACCGCAAACAATACAGTATTGACTTGGACCGATTGCACACTGCACTCTGTGTTACCTGGTACAAAACTTAAGCCCACTTCCTCGTATCTTCATGTATGCGCGTTACATCCTCCGTCCTCCCTGACCGAAATCGACAATCCCTCACCCCGAATTCAACATCGCAAGGCCTTTTGCGCCTAGGTTTGCCTCGAGGCAAAGAGAGCGCCAATGGCTTCAAACAATCCGGCGCTGCAGGAGAAGCTGCAAGAGCTAGACCACGAACTTGAGGTAAGCCTTGAACTTCCTCTACGGCGCTTCAGATGTCGCGCAGTCACCAGCGAGTGTGCGGGCGCACCTGTACTGACAAGTATCTAGGAAGGAGATATCACACAAAAAGGGTGCGAATGCCCAACCCACCTTTGTCCATTCATGGCGAGCGTATCTTCATTTTCATCTTCAGCTCTGATTTTACTCCTACAGTTACCAAAAACGTCGAACGCTCTTGCTCTCCCAGTTTATGGGCTCTTCTGCCAATACCGCCGAAATCAGAGGCCTGCAAATACATTCCTCCAACAATACTGCCCACCCGTCAAATGGTGACTCACGGAGCGCATCTCTCGCGGCCCTCAATGCGAACTCGAATTACCAAGGCGATCCCAATGAATACACGCCCCAGATACCTCCACAGTCGCCCGCGAGATCGAGCCCCGGGGGTCGGCTAGATACAATGGCAAGCGGGTATGGCAGTTTTGGGGACAGTCGAGCACAAGAAGGGGGGTTTGCCTTGACGGGAAGACCCCAAGAATTGAAGTTAGGAGTTCATAATCCCACGCAAAGACCAACATCTTACAGCCGGGACTCTTTATTTCTGCCCAAGAGTCCGAATCCTGGTGAGTTATCTGCCGAACCGACCATGATGACGGCAACGTCGACAATGGCTTCAGGAGCGAACTATGCATTCAACCCGGCATATCAAGTAGGGTATTCCGAGCAACAAGGCAACCCCTATGAAAGCCAGGCCGGTACCATGATGGATTCTCATGGAACAATGTTAGGGGAGTCGCAACAAGGGTACTTTTCCGATTTTGCTGGTCAACAAGGATACGAGAATAATGGACCGCAAAATTCATATGGTGGTGGACCACATAGGTATTCTTCAAGCGATGCATTTTCCCCAACGGCCGCCATGGCCCCTCCGATGTTAACCACCAGCGACCTTCCACCACCTGCCGCACTGGAGTACCAGATGCCCTTGGAGCCTCGGGACCTGCCGTTTGCAGTCTACGACCCTCATGACGCAAATACTCCAATGTCAAAATTCGACAATATTGCTGCGGTATTAAGACATCGAAGTAGGACAACAGCAAAAGCGCCCGCATATTGGGTACTGGATGGCAAGGGAAAAGAAATTGCCTCAATCACGTGGGATAAACTGACTAGCAGAGCCGAGAAGGTTGCTCAAGTCATTAGAGACAAAAGTTCTTTGTATCGTGGAGATCGAGTTGCACTGATATACCGCGACGTGGAAGTTATCGATTTCGCTATTGCCATTCTCGGGTGCTTCATTGCTGGCGTCGTCGCTGTACCTATCAATGATCTTGAAGATTACGCAAAGCTAAACCTCATCCTTACATCTACACAAGCGCATCTTGCACTCACCACCGATTATAACCTGAAAGCTTTCCAAAGAGACATTACAACGCAAAAGCTCAACTGGCCTCGTGGGGTGGAATGGTGGAAAACCAATGAATTCGGGAGTTACCATCCAAAGAAAAAGGATGATGTGCCACCTTTGACCGTTCCTGATCTTGCTTATATTGAATTTTCGCGGGCTCCTACCGGGGATTTAAGAGGTGTCGTTATGAGCCACCGTACTATTATGCATCAAATGGCTTGTTTGAGTGCTATCATTTCGACTGTTCCAGAAGACACTCCTGGGGATACTTTCAATTCTGGCCTGAGGGACAAGAATGGTAGGCTGATGGTTGGCGGGAGCAACCGTGGCGAGATCCTTCTCTCATATTTGGACCCTCGCCAAGGTATCGGGATGATTCTGGGTGTATTATTGACTGTGTACGGTGGTCATACGACGGTCTGGATGGAGAACAAGGCAGTTGAGACGCCCGGACTGTATGCGCATCTCATTACGAAGTACAGAGCGACTTTGATGCTGGCCGACTACCCGGGATTGAAAAGAGCAGCCTACAATTATCAGCAAGATCCAATGACCACAAGAAATTTCAAGAAGGGGGTGGAACCAAATTTTCAACATGTAAAATTATGTCTGATTGACACTATCACTGTTGATAGCGAGTTCCACGAAGTTCTTGCTGATCGATGGCTTCGGCCGATGAGAAACCCCAGAGCACGAGAATTGGTGGCTCCCATGCTTTGTCTTCCGGAACATGGAGGTATGGTGATAAGCATGCGAGACTGGCTGGGTGGAGAGGAAAATATGGGCTGCCCTCTCAAACTTGACATAGGTTCTGATTCTGACTCGGAGGAGAAGGCCGAAAAGAAAGAGAAAACTGCCGAAGACGGTTTCAGCACTTTAATTGGAGGAAATACCACAACGAGGACAGAGCAGCGTGGAAGAACCGAGCTGAGCGAAGTGTTACTGGATCGCGAGGCACTTAAAACAAATGAGGTAGTCGTGGTTGCAATAGGAGACGAAGCGCGCAAAAAGGCCAGTACCGAGCAAGGCACGGTGAGAGTTGGTGCTTTTGGCTTCCCAATACCTGATGCTACCCTTGCCGTGGTTGACCCAGAAACTGGTTTATTGGCCTCCCCGCACTCCGTTGGTGAAATTTGGGTGGACTCGCCCTCTCTTTCCGGGGGTTTCTGGGCACTTCCAAAGCACACCGAGCAGATTTTCCATGCTCGTCCCTACAAATTTGAGCAAGGTGATCCAACCCCAATGATGGTTGAGCCGGAGTTCTTACGTACGGGACTACTGGGAACCGTCATCGAAGGAAAGGTCTTCGTTCTTGGTCTCTACGAGGATCGGTTACGACAAAAGGTCGAATGGGTCGAACATGGGCACGAGGTTGCTGAACATCGTTACTTTTTCGTACAGCATATCATTGTGAGCATAATGAAAAATGTACCAAAAATATACGATTGTTCGGCTTTCGACGTGTTCGTCAACGACGAACATCTACCTATCGTTCTGCTGGAGTCCATGTCCGCTTCAACCGCCCCTGTCACGTCTGGGGGGCCTCCTCGACAACTAGATACAGCCTTGCTGGATTCATTGTCAGAACGATGTATGGAAGTTCTGATGCAAGAACACCATCTTCGAGTTTATTGTGTAATGATTACAGCACCAAACATTCTTCCAAAGGTCCTGAAAAACGGTCGCCGGGAAATTGGCAACATGCTCTGTCGACGAGAATTTGATCTAGGAAATCTTCCATGTGTCCATGTGAAATTTGGTGTCGAACGGGCTGTACTCAATCTTCCCATTGGAGTAGATCCAGTTGGTGGAATATGGTCTCCACTCGCTTCGCAAACGAGGGAAGATATCCTGTCTCCGGGCGACAAGCAATACTCTGGCATAGATCGACGTGAGGTTGTCATAGATGATCGCACCTCCACTCCGCTGAATAATTTTACAAGCATTGTGGATCTACTACAATGGAGAGTCGCGCGGCAGGCTGATGAGCTCTCGTATTGCACTATCGACGGTAGAGGGAAAGAGGGGAAAGGCATCACATGGAAGAAGTTCGATACCAAAGTTGCAGCTGTAGCAATGTATCTAAAGAACAAGGTCAAAGTCAGGGCCGGGGACCATTTGATCCTCATGTTTACACACTCCGAGGACTTCGTATATGCCGCCCATGCTTGTTTTTGTCTGGGTGTCACAGCTATCCCAATGGCCCCCCTGGACCAAAATCGCTTGAATGAAGATGCGCCGGCTTTCCTCCACATGGTATCGGATTACACCGTCAAAGCAGTGCTCGTGAACCAAGATGTTGATCACCTCCTCAAGCAAAAGGCCGTGTCACAACACGTCAAGCAGTCTGCCCAGGTGCTGAAGGTATCTGTCCCTGCTGTTTACAATACGACCAAGCCCCCTAAGCAAAATAATGGATGCCGAGATCTCGGCCTCACCATGCAGCCGACTTGGGTTCAGCCTGGATTTCCTGTGCTTGTTTGGACCTACTGGACGCCGGATCAAAGACGAATCGCTGTTCAATTAGGCCATGATACTATCATGGGCATGTGCAAAGTTCAGAAGGAGACCTGCCAAATGACAAGCTCGAGGCCGGTATTAGGATGTGTTCGAAGTACCAGTGGTTTGGGATTTATCCACACCTGCTTAATGGGCATCTTCGTCGGTGCACCTACATATCTGGTATCACCGGTTGAGTTTGCGCAAAACCCAGTCTCCCTATTCCACACGCTATCACGATACAAAATTAAGGACACTTACGCAACACCACAAATGCTCGACCACGCAATGTCAATCATGCCAGGCAAAGGTTTCACCCTTCATGAACTGAAAAACATGATGATATCTGCCGAGGGAAGGCCGCGGGTTGATGTATTCCAAAAGGTCCGCTTACACTTTGCGGCGACAGGTCTGGATCGGACAGCCATCAATACCATTTATTCGCACGTTCTCAATCCAATGATTGCGTCTCGTTCATACATGTGTATCGAGCCGATAGAACTTTGGCTGGATACAGGGGCGCTGAGAAGAGGCATGGTGTATCCTGTAGATCCTGATTCTGATCCAAGAGCTCTTTTGATCCAAGATTCGGGCATGGTTCCTGTCTCAACACAGATAGCCATTGTGAATCCAGAAAGTCGAAACCTCTGCCATGATGGGGAGTACGGAGAAATCTGGGTTGATTCAGAAGCTTGTGTCAAGTCTTTCTACGGCTCTAAGGATGCTTTTGATTCCGAGAGGTTCGACGGTCGCACTGTAGATGGCGACCCTGGCGTGCAATATGTTCGTACTGGAGACCTTGGGTTCCTCCACAACGTTAGTCGGCCCATTGGACCCAATGGAGCTCAAGTGGATATGCAGGTTTTGTTTGTATTAGGAAACATTGGAGAAACCTTCGAGATCAATGGTTTGAGTCACTTCCCTATGGATATCGAGTATTCCGTCGAGAAATGTCATCGAAATATTGTGCCTGGTGGTTGGTAAGTTACTCCTTGTATTTGAAAATCCCTCCTGTTTCTAACGTTCATACAGTGCTATTTTCCAGGCGGGTGGTTTGATTGTCGTTTTAGTCGAGGTGGGTAGAAAAGCCTACCTTGCATCGATTGTGCCCGTTATTGTTAATGCTATACTTAATGAGCACCAAATCGTGGTTGACATTGTAGCATTTGTTGCCCGAGGTGATTTCCCACGATCAAGGCTGGGCGAAAAACAACGAGGCAAGATATTGGCCAGTTGGGTTACCCGAAAAATGCGTACGATGGCCCAGTTTGGTATCAGAGATCCAGAATCTGCCCTATCAGACATTACAGAAACTCCCATGGAGCCACGAACGGCTGTTGCTAGTCTTCGCAATAGTAGCGTTATGGCTAGTAGTCTCAGAAATGTTGAGCCCGCTCCCCAGATTCTTGAAGAACGAGAACTTGAGCGCCAGAGAACACAAGGCCAGAATAATTTCGCCCCGTTGCCTACCGGGATTTCAGAAATGCCCGCTTACAATTATAATGATTCGATAGCTGGGAGAGATGCGTCAATGCAGAGTGACGACACACCGACAGATAATCGACGAGGCCACTTTGAATTGCCGGCCGAGGAGTATGCACCTCATAAAAACACTTTGCCAGCTCAGAGTGGAAATGACTTTATCGTTCCGGGTTTTGGAACATTTGATTCTTCAGGGAGCTCTCCGCCTCCTGTTGGGCCCAAACCCGGTCATGCAAATCCTCAAATAGACTTGCCAGGTAACGAGGCACGCGGAGATATTTGGAGTCTACCGAGCCAACAAACCGGGGGTGGTCTGCGAATTCAGAATGGGACGAGTGATGATGATGACGACGACAGTTGGAAAGGAGATGCTATAATGCACATGAATTTGGCAGGACGATAATGCAAAAGGACACAGGCGATCACGAGTAGAAGTAGAGCGGATATTCCGATGTATATAATTTTTCTCTCTTGTGGGAGAAGCCACCAGACTCGAGGGACAGAAGTAATTCTGTTCAGAGTATTGCACAATCCTTTCGAAGGGTAGGACCCCGTGCTATTTAAGTTATATATACCCCACACGTCCATCATCATGTGAAAATAAGGTATATTTGGCTAGAAGAGCAGCAGCTCGCAGGGGACAATGAAGTTGCATCCTATCACACATACCTACCTATATTTTCTCTTCTCTTTCAGCCATCTTACTTCAGACGCTTGGAACAAATTCAAACTATTCACCTAGATCATTCGAACAAAGAGCTACATAGCTTGGTAGAAGCTCCATATTTACTGCTGTTTTTTGTTTATTGATTCGAAGCTCGAGGAAGCAGAAGCCTCGAGTTTTGGAGTGACTCAGTAAACAAACGAACCTTGCCTCAATTGCTTTGTTCCACACGTTTGTGATTTTGAATCATGCTGACACCCAAATCCCACCTCTATTTCGTGCCTTTGTTCTCCTCTGAATGCCATTGATTGCTATTCACTAAATATAGCTCTGATGGGTCAGCTTACCTTCTAATATTCACTCGCAATTCCAGTCGGAACTCTAAAGCAACTTGCAACAAACAGCTTCATCAGCCCTGGAAAGACGAACCTAAAGACCGGTCACGTGCACCACAAGCGGCAACCTCTCTCCACTCCCTTGTACTCGAGAATACTCGCCTTCCCAGCTGGGAGAGCACTTTCGCCTTAGAATAAATCAACGGAAATCTTGGTAGCTGTGCTGCAAAGGGGTTGTAGGTGTTGGATCAGATATCGTCCTTTGTCTCCGATAATCGAGTTCTTTGACAGCCACCTGCACCTGCACCTCCTTCAGATTTGGACAAATGGACCTTCAGATTGACACCCAAGCCAAACCCAAGGGCCAGGGTCTGAACACAGCTCAGACAGCGCCAAAACTATCGCCTCCAGCTGGGCCACCACGATTGCAGGTGATTGTTGTTGGGTAGGTCAGCTGATTCCTTTGGATGTCTTGTGTCCTTCTTTTTGCTTCCAGTCGGGCTGTCTGTTCCTTCAGTCTTTTTCCTTTTATTGAAGCGCTTGCTTGCATGTTGCAGCTGGAGTTCTGGAGTGGGACTTAGTCACGTGCAGCGCAAGTCTCTAGGTTCTTCCAGCCCACCTAGCTTCCCCATAAAAGCGATCGATTACCAATTCTCTTTTCAAAATCTACATTCTGCTGTGCACAGCTAACATTCAAATTTTAGGGCTGGCGGAGGACTCTTTGAAGATGCAGCGACTAGTATGCTGGTACGCTCAACCTCCAAAGACTGGACTACCAACAGCTTATTGTCAGTGGACTCGGGATGTCTCCTGGCTGCTCTGGCGAAAATCATAGAAGAGCACACTCAATCCGATTCCCAGAGGCCACTTACTGTGAAATCTGGACCTTTTAAGGGGTTGACTCTCCCACATATCAATAAGAACGCCAATGCCCTCCATATCGCCAAGGAACTGATCCAAACATTCATCGTAACCCACCCGCATCTCGACCACACCTCGGGGTTTATCTTTGCAACTGCGGGCATGGATTTCAAGCGCCAGAAGAAACTTGCAGCATTGCCAAGCACTCTTCACGCCTTTAAAAAATTCATCTTCAATGGTATAATTTGGCCAAATTTGTCGGACCAGCATTCGGGAGTCAAATTGATAGGCTATTACGAGATGACCGATGGGGGGGAGCCCTCAATTGAAGATGGTGGATATGTGACATTAGCCGAGGGGTTGGATGTTATGGCCATGAGTGTAACGCACGGCAACTGCAAACTCCAACATTTCAAGCACACATTAAATCACATTCCAGAACCTATGACCCCAATTACACCGAAGACACCGGTAGGTGGAGGAGATTCCACTCACAAGTGGGAGTTCAATGGTCCCGTCAATGATAGCGACGAGTGTCCTGTTGATAGCACGGCGGTGTTCATTCGCGACGCCGAGAGCAAACAAGAGATCATCATATTTGGGGACGTTGAACCCGATTCGCTTTCACTCCGACCATTGAACCACTTGGTCTGGCAAAAAGCTGCCCCAAAGATTGCAGAAGGCCAGCTAAAGGCAATCTTCATCGAGTCATCGTGGACCGATTCTAAACCGGACGATTATCTATTCGGACACCTTACACCCAAGTATCTCTTTGAGGAGCTGAAGGCTTTGGCGAGAATGGTAGAGTCGCTTCTCTCACCCCGCCACGTGCATGATCTCAAGAAGAGGAAACGCACTACCAACGCACAACTTCAAGGCCGTCAACAAAGTAGAACTTCGAAGGCACAAGAATCGCCTACGTCTCAGAAACATAAAACACCCATTACACAAGCAAGCGATCATCTTGACCAACTTACCGTCCAAGAGGATGTGGAGATGACGTCGCCAATGTACGATGGTCCTTTGAGTGGGGTTAAAGTTGTTATTATCCATGTTAAAGATCAAATGTTCGATGGGCCCGACCCGAGGACGACTATTAGGGCAGAACTTAGGGCGCATGAGGAGAGAGAACGACTTGGCGCTCAGTTTATTGTGTCGGAATCGGGAGATTCGTATTATATTTAGGTTTTGGTTTTTGGACTTGGAGTTTTTGGGCTTGGAGTCTTTGACAGGAGTTTTTGACAGGAGTTTTTTATACGGGTAACCTTTATTTTGTGGGAGGTTGTCTTGTGCGGCGTTCTGGGGGACGGGGGAAATACCCGTATATAGGAATTGGGAAGGTTTGTTTTTGAGGGAGGAGTTTTCTCGGTATTGATTTGGAGATTGTTTATCGTGGTTGGTGTAACATATTCAGACAGTTGGTTTGTATTACAAGATTCTACATTTTCCGGCCTTTGTTTTCAAGTGATGAAAGTTATATTAGCAGATGACGGAAAGGTAATCTTTGGATATTTCAAAATAGAATAGCAACAGATTCACAATCTTTCGGAACAAGGAGCAGAGCAAAGTCATGTCATAGGTTCAAGTAGCCATCCCATATCCCACAAAGGAGTCATACCAATGATCTAAAGAGCTCAAGTAACGATACTGGAATAACCCTGAACATTGGTAAGATATGCATAGTATGAACTGGGAACGTGGAATAAGATTGCTTCCAAAATCCTGCTTCTGAGGAAGAAGTGGGATTAAACTCGCATTGCAATCAGGTGAGTATATCATCAACTTGTAATTATTCCTCCCACGTATTTGGCAAGACGTGTGTTTCACTTTGAGCCCTTGAAAGCAAACTGGCCAAGGGGCAATTGCAATACCAAAAGAGAGACTCAAGCTCTAGGAACTATAGTTTGTGTTCGGCGTCACCTCAACCGACCCTCTTCCTACCACAAGAAACCGTGTATATAAGGAGGATGAAAAAATCATTTCCTTTATAGATAATTGGAGGTTTTCAGATTTGTTCTTATTCCTTCTTGCTTTTGCTCTCCAGAGACCGAATGACCGTCTAGTTTGTGTGATTACAATCTCAATAAATCTCAATAAATGATGCATCAAAAGTTACAAAACTACACTGCAACAGGAAAGTTTTGAAAATATACCAAATCCTCTGATTGTACATCTTACTGTGCTCTAGTACATCTTCTAAAAGATTTCGGTATTTTTATGACTTGCGATGCAAGTGGGGAATGATGGACTGAGGAAGGTTCCTTGCCGAGTCGCGGTGGAGATTAGCTGTCGTTGTTCTAGCTCGTTGGCACAATTTAAGCTGTTTGTTTCATTTGTTGGCCCAACTTTGAATTGCTGTAATAATTTAGGATACTTTTCCTTAATCACCTTGGACAGCGAGGGATACGGAAGCTTTTTCGATGCAACCAGGCCTGCGCCAGGTGTGGCTGAGGCCTCGCTTCCATTTAAAAGGGGAAGGAGCAATCCAAAGTATGAATGTTGAAAATAGAAGGGTGAGGCAGGCACGGATCATGTTGAACCCTCATCCAGGGTCAATGCATATCTATCAACTGTTGACTTCTCCATCTACCCCGCAAGAGGACATTCATTCCCTTTGACCATCGTCGTTCGCTTTTTATTCTTGACCACTATTCCTTCGTTAAGTCCAAATTCTACTTTACATGAGCATCCGCTCCGACCGAGTCACTCGTTATGCAAAATATTTCATCAGTAAAATCCCCATTGTCCAACATCATCTACCTTTTCCTGCTTGTAGCCCTTATCCTTCTACACCTCACCATACAAAGACCCATCTGTCCAACATCTCCAAATCCAACTGAGCAAAATCGGCGACCAAAACATGACTGCAATAATGGAGGCGGTTCCTTCCACACGAATTCGCTCCAGATGGTTTAACTCCGTCGATAGCACGATTAATGATCTCCAGCAAGACGATTGCGATAATACATCAGAAGTAAATGTCACCTATCTGCTCATGCATTTTTGCACACCTAGACACAGTAACTGCCGCTGCCACCAAGCTAACAAAGAGACCAGAACTGTAACATGAACCCGAGAACCTCATATACCGAAATGTCTTCCGACTTCTCAGAAATGAACCTCTGCGCTATAAACCTTGAATCCGAGTCACCACCAAATCTATATACAACCCAGCAACCACATCCGAGCCAGGATTTGGATCTTGAGTTTCTCGAATCCCTACAAGAAATACCTCTCGAAGAGTTTTTGGCCAAATCTACAGCCTCTGAGTGCAGTCCAGAAGGCGAGTTGCCTGTACGGCCCCCGGGAGGATTGACGGAAGTTGACAACGAATTGCTCTCTGCATTGATGGAGATCAGAAACCATATCCCCTCAGAAATAACCGAAGATGTCATCCTTCCAAGCATTGAAAAAAACAACGAATTTCATAAAACAGAAATAGCTTCTGACGACGGAAGAGAACGCGATACTGCGGCCGAGCATGAGGCATCCGACAGCAATTCCAGTTCCTGCGAAGACATCGCAATAGACACTACGTCCCTTTCTCTTCCTCGCGAGCATTTCTCGATTCCCGAGCTCGAACCTCTCCCATCGGTATACTTCCGCAGACTTGTCGAGCCCACTAATACTTGCCCCATTATTCGACCACGACTAGTACGACACAGAAGACCAATGATGAATCCTCTGCGCTACAATCCTAAAAAGCTTGACCCAAATCTACGCATGGCGCTCTTCCTCCGTAAAGACCCGCAGAAGTTCATCAACGTCCTCGATAAACGTGACCGGATCGCACCCAGGATGTTCCAGCATAGAAGGGACATAAGGAACAAAATCAATAAACGAGGATTAGAATACGAGACTGGATTCATGAGGTGGAGAGTTCATTGGAGAAGTAGGTTATCAGTCGGAGCTCAGTGGTGTATTGTTGAAGGGAAGACAGAAGAGGTCATGAGGAAGACCTTTTATGTAGGTAAGGCGATGGAGTTGGATGGGTGGGTATGGACTAGACACGGTGATAAAGGGGTCCGAAATTGCGGGTGGGGGGAGTGTGGGGCAGGTCTTTGTGGTTGGAGAGGTATGGACATCTTTCTACCTGCGGCGGATTATAGTGACGACGAGGAGGAATAAGCACAGTGGCACGACTATCTGGCGTAAGGTTTGTGTGGATATTCTTATGAAGGTTTATAGAATAACTTTACAGCGACAGTACTGTACCGACTCCTATTCTTGGAACGAAATAGAAACAAGGAATAGTTACAAGCATGGTTCTACGGCGACTCACTCTCCTTTTGATAGAGTATAAATTCCACACCTCTAAGCCCCGGACTTGCTTGTAACACCCTCCTCGTTTTGAGGACAATGAGGCTTGGCCGTTGTATTTGAGACAAAAACTTGAATATCCCAGTGATCTGTTGCAATTACATTAAATGACCCAATATAGCTTGAACAATGGGTAAGTAGGCAGATACTATTCACATCTGCGTCTACTGTTTATTGTGAGACCCCACCCACTCCCTGTAGTAGACAACAAAGGGGTAGTAAAAACTTGAAGGTCGTAATCGTCTCTTTGGCTCGGTATTTCAACACTCTAGGGAAATTCAAGTCAAATGGACTAACTCCTTAGGTCGATTCAACTTATAATCCTACGTGACGTGGGTCAAAGGAGAAGCGCACTACCAATCGAGATTCGGGTGTTTTTTGCGTTACGCCTACTTCTCGAAACATCGCCAGATTACGTGTCTCAGTATCCTGAAATCTTTTGAACAATACTCTCAATTATCCCACGATTCTGGAAGGCTAAAACACTATCTCTTCACTCAACCGAAGATTTTATACTACTACAACTAGTATGTCACAAGACAGTCGAGAGATGTAAAAAGGCATTTTGCTTGTGTCCACAGTCTTTTATACACATCATAGGTAAAATGGATTGATAAAAGGAAACATAATTGGGCGTAAAATATATCGGTAAGTTTACCGTAACCTCCAAGCTCACGGTTAATCACACCTTAAGAGGTAACAGAGGAGAACGACCAAGTGCCAATTATTCAATCCCACAATCCATATACTCTCCCGCGATGGATAATGAAAATCGCGTGAATAAATTTGGTTTGTACCTGCCTGCGACTTACGACCTAGGTATTCCTCGTTGTTTAAAAACATCATTCGACCAAATTTTCCAATTGGAATATCCTAGGTCTGAAGTAGTAGTAGTAGTAGTATGGAACACGGACGGGTAATTCATTCACTGCCGTTTGCAATATCGAGATTGGGTACTTGAGTTTGGAGGAAAGGGACCAAGATGTAGTTGTTTGAGCGTATGAGGGGAACAGAGTGGTCAAAAGAGGGGGTGGAATATCATGAGATCGCGAGTACTATGAACCAGTACGAATTTCATAAACGAAGAATTCCAATCTCACAAAGATGCAGCAATAGAGCCAATTTAACAAAATAACTTTCATATCGTATTTGCCAGTGTATCGACCCTCCTATGCTACATATCCTCCACCCATTCCTCCTTCTGCCAGGATCGAATGAGAATCTTCTCCTCAATGGCATTTTGTTCCTGTCTCCCCACCTATCCGACTTGATTTATATCATACCCCGAAAACCAAAATCGCTCCCTCCGTTCTGGATTGACTGCTTACTTCCCAAAACACTCATACACATCGAACGGATATCTTCTAGCGTGCTCGCTCAACGGACAAAAAAAAATTAAAGCCAAAAGTTCAAAGCAAGACAAAAGAAAGAAAAATTTACCAGGATCCCCGCTTGATCATCTTTCCCTTGATATTTCAGACCAGACTCCTTGATACGCCATGAACTGTTTGTCGTTCGTTCCTAAAGAAAAAATAATGAATGAAAGCACCCCTTCCCCCAACGCGCTAAGCAAGAATGTGCCACCTCCCAGACCCCCAACACCTTGAACTTCCATTCCCAGATTACAATATGATTTGTCTGCCGAACACTCATCGTCATGAGTTTGCCCTATCTTGTATCCGGGTTGTTTGACTTTCTGCTCTTTCTCGCTGATTGGCGCTTCGCTCTCGAGCACGATCCTCAGCTACAGTATCATTGTAGCTTGGAATTGGTGGAGGCGTGTTCTTTCTCCGTATTAGAGGCTGTCTTTCACTTTCGCTACTTCCTCGGGGGCTACCGGCCGTTGACGACTGGGGGCTCGTATATTCAGGTGGTGGGTTTGAAGGATCTTGAACACCAAGTGAGGCTTGTGTGGTATTCCCGGACGCCAAGGTCCCAGCAGCAGCACTTGATTCACCAGGCTCTTCGTTCGTTGGTATATGCGTAAGGTGAGCAAGGGAGATATCTGTTGGGGAGCGTATGGGACCTGGACTTGTAGGTGGATGGTGCCTGAAATTTCCGCTTCGCGTTCGGCCATGTCTTGGATCTGGGAAGTGATTTTGATGGCTACTTTGAGCCCCTTCTCTCCCAGCTTCTAGCAAAATACTGCCCTGCTCACTTCCGTATGGTGGAGGTGGAGCAAGACTTCCAGTCATTGGAGCCAAGCCCCATTTCTTAACGTTTGCCTCGATAAAAACAAACCCTGACTGTCCAAAATTGACATGGACTGTACAAGGTCCATTCGCGCCCACGGCCGGAAATAAGTTCTGAGATTTCAGTCCATGTGCAACATCTTCCAACTTCTTGCCGTTTCGTGTGAAAAATACTGTGCCGGTGCGAGGTCGATATCCAACTCCAATCACATCCCCTTGAACATATTGTGGTCCGTAATGGGGGCCGCTAAATGGTTGATTGTATCTTCGCTGTCCAGTAGAAGCATACGCCACGGAATACTTGTGCCATCCTACGCAATCCAGTTAGCCTATTGTCAGTCGTAACTTCAAACTCAGTCTTACCAGGTAATCTGAAAAGAGGATATGGCTTTGTGGCCACACCAATACTGATCAAAGAAGTCTCGGGCTTATCATAAATCTTGGCTTCCCAGTAATATACCTCATTTTGCTTTGGCAACGGGAGATTCGACAGGACGGAGCACTCGCTATCATAAAATTCGATTTCGGTTCTTCCCTCCACGAAACAATTCGCTATCTCCAATTCTGGCTCAAACTCCCATGCTGAAACACCCTTTTCCTGAATCGCTAAGTATTGTGATAATGAAATGTCGGTTGGTAGAGAATCGGGCGGATTGGCTTGGATAAAGGCTACAGAAGAAGGATGGGTTAGTATTTGTGGTTTCACACTGGCTATACAACTTGACAAATAGAAATATGCAAACCTTTAGCTCTGAGATATTCCGTCCGTTGAAGATCGTCCATTTCCTCCAGAGCTTCGGCCTCCTCCCTTGCGTATGCTTGTTCATCATCATACTCGCCCGGCCGGCCGATGCGGTCCAGCAAAATACGCCCCCCTGTAGTGTATCTGAAGAAGTAGATGATCAGGAAAATGAGGCCAATAAATGCGGCACTTCCAAAGGAGCTGAGGAGGCCAATGACAACGCCATTCATTGTCGAGCCGTCGCCTTGTATCCGGACTGAACTACGCAGAGGCTGCTGATACGCCTGCCCATAACCTTGCCATTGCGTCTGAGTTGCTTGTGCTCCAGCTGCGAGAGCGGATGTTGGAGTGTTGGGATGGGCGGTGGTGAGGAGTGCTGTCGGCGGGGCCAGCTCCTCCATCGTGTTTGGCTTTCCTATCGCGCCGCTTGGGCGTCCTGGCCTCCTTCAACCCTTCTGGTTGCTTGCAATTCTGCTCGTACTCGGCCAGCGAGGAAGGGACCGTGTCAAGGGCGACTCTCCGGAGAAGTATACGATTTTCGGTGGTGTTGAGGTCGGGTGGTTGAAGCAGATGATGTTGATGAAGCAAGTTCGAGGTTCGACGATCCGGTCCGGTTTGGCTGATTAGCGGTTTGGCTCGTTCGGTTGCAGCAGGTGGTTGCTAGTTGCTGCCCGCTTGGTTATGGGTCCTGGCGGGTGGCGTGGAATGGAATCGTTCAAGGCCGGAAGCAGGTGGTAGTCAGGGAAGAGAGATTTAAAAAAAAATACCACGTAAGTACGGAAATACTGGACGATTGCAGAAAGTGAATGGAATGGCTCCCCCTGAATGTGAATTACTTGGTTGGATAAGTGCATCAACGCAGCTTAGGTACAGAAACAGTCTAAGGCTTGCAAGCTGTTTCAGCAGGCGCAGCCTTCCTTTCCAAAATTGTATCACTGCGAAATTATGCGAGCACCTTTTGAACAGTTGGAGGGCATCAGGCGGTGTGTCTCGATGCTGTACCAGTACTGTCTGCTGGTCAGGAGAGGGGGAGAGAGGGGGGAGCGAAGGGAACGAGGTCGAGTCTGCTGTTTGCTGTGCTAACGGGGAGCGGCGCATGAGATGTCCAGTATTTGATCAAGTCATCTGCAGTCTACCGAGGACCTGTGAGTAACGTGGACCCAGTCCAACATACGATCATGCTTGGGGAAAAAAGGGAAATGCAGGCAAGCAAGCATCCAAGAGAATTTTATCTGGCTTCAACCCGTACGGATACATTACCGACACTGGTGTTTTGGTTGTATTCAGGAATTGATGGATGAGTTGCTCACACAGCAATTTCAAAATACCATCAGACCAGATCTATTATTTCTTCATATATTCATCCTTCATAAGCCGGCCTGGCCTCCAACCAGTTCTTTTCCGAGGCGCGAGTATCTCTCTACCAGTACACCCACTGGTACCAAGTGGTAACCCCTCGTAATTTAGCCAGGGAGCACGCTGCATCACTACTGGTTGATTTGCTGTCCAGGAAAACACCATTATGTCATTTGCATGGACCTCATCAATCCTTCTGGAGGTGAGACTCCTCAGCCCCATCTCCATCGTCCATGCTATCCATCCATTCAAAATACTCATCCTGACATTTCCTCATCCTCGCCCCCAACTTTCTTCTTCTCCTCCGATCGTAGCTTCGTCTTTTGTTCACTCTCCTTAATCCAAGCAGCATAAGCCTCCGGCCCCTCCTTCAACTTTTCCTTAATTACCCCCTTCAAAATCTCGCCAGCGAATCCGACGAAATTATGTCTCCTCAAAGAATTCTCAAACTGCCATTCGCTCCTCTTCTGCTCCTCCCTATATAACGCCTCCTGGTCCCCAAATTCTCTTGCTCGAACCCGTAAATCTCTGACCATGGCCAAAAGGTTGAATCGGATCTCGTTGGCGGGGTATCTCTCGATGCGTCGCTGTAGAACAGGTATAACCTTCTCAGGAAATTCCTCGATAGAACTGGATCCGTGGGAAATAGGCGCAGGTTGCAGACCATCCAGTTCGTAAAGTGTGCCGTTGATGGAGGTATATGCAATGAAGTGATAAACATCGTCGTCCTCCGTAGCCATTCTTTGCGTCTCATCCACAAACGGACTACTCTTCGCGAAACTGTTGTGGACATCTCTGATCAGATCCGAATTACTGAGTGCCTCCCCTCGCATGTCGGGCGGAAAGCCAGTCGTGAATTCCTTAAAGTCTTTCAAGGGGGTTCCAACATCAATAACACCATCCTTGTTCAATAGCACCGAGAGGAGAGCTTGGGTACCGCAGGCATTTTGGATCGTTTGCGCCGCGAAGAATAGGTTCTCGGAGGCATCGTAGTCGTATTGTCCGTCTTTGGGAGTGCCATCGCTGTTTGCTTTCTCGCCGGTGGGGTATTTGAAGAGAAATATGACTCCGTAGACTGGGTTGAGCTGGCGAAGGTAGTCGGCGTCTAGGGCAATAAGCTCCTCGAATTGCACATCTTTCACTCCAAGGTTATCGAGTAGGAAGGTGAAGACACCCTAAAAGATGTTAGCGGGCGAATTTTGGGATAGCTAGGCTGACGGCCACGAACCGCATCGGATTCGACTGGGGGAGGTCAGCAAGCTTTCATGCATTTCGGTAGCTGTGGGAAGCATACTGGTATTCCATCCTCCACTCATTTTGATGGTTGCAGAAGTCAAGCTTGACTTTCTGAGCTGGTCAAGAGAGGTTGGACTGCTACAAGGCTACAAGGACAAGGCAGAATTGTATGGACCACCAGGGCGGTGAGACAAAGTAGTTAAAGCGGCAGGGAGCAGCTTGTGTCGTGTTTCTATTACAACCAACCAACCAACACATCATACGCTGCTGTGCCCTAACAGCAATAATTACTTAGTAATCAAGTTGCTAGTTCAACTGCTAGCGTGGTCATGATGTTTTTTGACGCCTTTCGACCTCATGCTGAGAATGTACTTGGGAGCTAGCTACCCAATTCCTAGGCCTTTTCTTTAGGCGACTTGCTCAGGTTGGGCACAGTAGTTGTTATATAGCAAATCAAAGCACTTGCTAAAGACGGGAAGGGAGGCGTCGAGAATTCGCCTTGGGCAGGCTTGCATTCTTATTCTTACGCCAATTCATGAATCCTACAGCCTCAATTTTCTGTAACGAATCAAAAGGCCCATCACTTATCAATCTTCAATACAAAAGCCTCAATATGATAAACTCAAGGCTGCCTAAAGCCCCTTTCAGAATCCTTAAAGCGACTCGTCCTCCTTCCTGATACCCTGGCTTCTTCCTTGTCCTCCAACCTTGATCGAAAAATATCATTCCATCTACAACTCTTGATCATCACTTCCAGCATGGAAAGAACTACGACTAATAGCTATGGGGACTCTATGGGGGGAGATAGAAATCCTCAGGATGAACACCCATCCTATGCCTTATTAACTGCCTATGGAAATTCTCGCGAGTACACCACCACCACATCTTCTCCATATCCTGCAACGACAGCTGCCGCAACCACTCACCACCAGGATACCCCCAGAGGAAGCTTGCCGGAACCCAATACACTCACCAGCAATTACACCACAAATCCTTACTTTACAAGCTATACCACACATCCATCCACCACGAATGCAGCCTATCACTGCAGTACATATGGGGCAACCACCAATCATGATGCAAGATATGCATATAATGAGCCTCCCAGAATCAGGACAACATCTTACTCCCCTTATTCCACTACAGCCGGATCCCACACTACTCCATATTACAGTACAAGTTCCGAGCACAACACAGATCCTCGTTACCAGCAAAATTACGATAATTTCAACTCACCTCACACCAGTCAGGACCCCAATGCAGATCGAGTAGGCGGATCTTACGCGAAGGACGAGATATCACAATTCGTCCACACCTTCGAAAAAAAGCGCAAACACTATCTCAAACTGGAACAGGAGATCGGAACAAATGTCAAGCAAAAGCTCAACGAGAGAAGGATCGAATACCTCTGGCAGTCCCGAGTCAAAGAGCCACATTCCCTCGAAGCGAAACTCAGAAATCGCTACCATCTGTACAAGAACGACCAGAAAAGTAACTGCGCAGCGATCAAGGACCTAATCGCCTGCAGAATAATTCTGCCCTGGTTAGACAGAGACATGCCAGTAGTGAAATCTCTGATCAAAAAACATTTCCAGCTTGTGGGCGAGACTCAGAATCCCAAACCGGGAAGCTCAAGTGGGTACGCGGCCCATCACTTTTACATGACCACGAAGTCGACGACGGGGCTTAGCAACGTTACGATCGAGATTCAAGTGATGTCACCTTTTACGTACGGCTACATGGCTCAGGAACACGATATTAGGTACAAGCAACTTCAAGGGGTGATAACTTTGGATGATATTATCAATCTCGAAAATCTCCAATCTGCGGCTCAACAAGGTAATGCGGCTTCCAAAAAGTTACAAGGTAGATACGTTGAGTGAAGAACTGTGATGAATCGTGAGGATTTGTATTGGAATTGATCTCTGGTTGGAGTTATTGGAATACTGTTTTCATGTGGTGTCTCTGGCAAAAAGGAGCTGATCTCGCTTAACTCGACAGAATGCATCTTCTTCACCAATCCTTTAGTGTTCACTTTGTTTCGTATTTGCTCTTGATCTTTTCGATTGACAACCAGTAGTGTGGTCAAGCGCAAATGCCTCTTGTCAACCAAACTGCCTAGTAATAATTCAGTTATTTTAATTCCATGGACAATTTGACATGAACCATTAGAATGAGAGAGCCGGGGTGATTAGAACTTGGCACAGCATATTTATCCAACGCGGGAGATATCTCAGTTATTCCAAGGACTCAATCGAAACTATTCCAGACCCTCTCCACTTCTTGCCAGCAAGCGAAAGACATCTCGAGAAGCCCCTAGGGAAGGTAGCTGTTGTAAATATCGCTGGGATCGATCATTGGCAAGACGGAATGGCAAACCAACCGCACCAACCGCAACCTCGCTTCCATTCTGCCCTCTTTTGCCCAGCTCAACCTCCCGTTCTCGATCCCGCATATGGTCTACCTCCGCGCATCCCTCCACCCCCCGTCCTTGGCAAGAGTGGCTCCTTCCCTTTTCCTCGAGAACGGCTAGGTGCCAGGTGCCGAGAGCGAGAGTGGAAGGCCCGACTGCCGTTCTACCCGAGCATGCTTAAACCAGCATCAAAACATTGTATACAAGTAGTGGCTTTGTTTTTTTGTTTTTTTTGGAAAAGCTTTCATGGCTTACTTGTTGCTCCCTTGTTGAGCATAAGAGGGAGCCAACACTAGTTGGACGAGGGATGTTTCATCACTTGTTTCCCATCATGTCGGTAGACCAATCTCGTGTCTAGCTGGTTTTTCTGCGGTGTACACCTCTTTCAACAAGTGAGAGGGGAAATTTTCCAGTAAAATCGCATATAATAATCAGAGGAGGGGTTGACTATTGCGTGAAATCTCACGAAACATGTCACCGTCAAGCTTGCACTTTTTGTTGCCTGCTCTAGGCATGCCGCAAGCTGGCCGCAATGAAGAGACAACTTTCGATCGAAACGATAAAGAGAGAATGGGTCCAGAAAAAAACTTAAAGTGGCTTAAAACCATGTCACGTCAAACAAACAAGACTTGATAATACTTGTCAAACAATTCTCATGTTCATTCTGACTTAACTAATTACTCTAACTACCACTACTATATCCTCCTCATAGTTCCACAATCCTCAAATAATCCCCGTGATATTTCCTCCCCAAGGCATTCAAAGCATTAGATGAATACCCCCATCAAAACTCCGCAACGATGCTTGCCAAAGACATTAACATTTTTTCCCTCGCAACAGCAAAAACAAAAAACACAAAATTACGCCAGTGAGAAGTCTTCAAATCGAAGAATCTTCTCCAAACAATAAACAGAAACGCCGCTTTTCCATGTAATGTATGCTAATAACCAGGGTATATCTATAAGGACTGTGGGGTATAATTCTCTTCTATAAGGACCGTGGGTGTGCTTGTAATCGTACAACAAAAAATAAAATAATCGTTATCGAGATCATAAAGCGTCGTAAAAAAAATCCTAATCCCAAAGGCGGAGGATGGACATGAATGCGTTGTTATATAAATTTTAAGGAGAGTCGTTGTTGTAAGAGTAAAATAAAAATTAGAGAGATTCATATAATCTCGATGGGGACGCGTAAACAAATAGAGATGTCGTAAGTCATTATGTGTTCGGTGGAAGGGTGTTGGTTGGTGAGGTGTGTTGAGTGAAGATGTTAGATCTCCGGATCCTTCCCCTTTCCAGGAGGAGCGGGAGATGGGTAACGAGGCGGGTAGCTTGGTAGATGAGGAAATTGAGGCAGCCCTTGATGGCTTTGCTGGCCCTCTATTTGTTGCTGAAGTAGTTGTTGGTGATGCATGTCTTCGTCTCGAGGTTCAAGCTTGAAAACTGGGGTAGTCCTGGGCCAGATGTTAAATCCTGTAGTCCGATGACCTAAATCCACACGGTCGGAAGCACAAACCCGCCGAAATTTGAACCTGAGCCCTGTCCTTCATAGAGGGCAAAATCATCGCCATGGTCACTATAGACGATGGAGCCTTCTCCAAATGCAGAGCCTGCTGGACTGTTGTAGCCTCCAAACCCACTTGGCGATGGTATTCCAAGGTACTGATTGGTAAACGGGTCGAGTTGAAGAGTCAAAGGGCTCATAGTGGTGGCGGAACCTGGTTCTGGGGTCATGGGCATGAGGTGCTCTTGGCTGTAGGTGAAAGCGGGATTGCCATATGGCGAAAGCGCCTGGGCATAATCGTCTCTCATTTCAAAAGAATTGCCGCGGAAGGTTGGGAATGATGCTGTCCTCTCTGGCTGAACCCAACCCATACGACTTCTAAAAGTAGAAACCATATCGATTGGATACTCCATGAGGTTGAGAGGCGTTTGCATATCTGCGTCGGAGGTTTGAGAGACGTTGATGGAAAAGAGCCTTCGAGCAATTTCTTCAATTGGCCCCAAAGACAGACTTCCAAAGTACGCAGCACCAACTTCCGGGAACAAGGGCTCTACGACAAGTGCTACTGTGTAGTAGTGGGCAAGGATGATCAGAGCCGATGGAGACCCTCGTGTTTGCTGCAGAAACATGACCGGCAGCCAGAACAACCAAGCCCGAAGGGGATTGAGCATTTCGAATCGTTGTGCAGCCGTATGACTTGGGGACACCTTGCGGACCCCACGGACGAACGTCATGAGTTGTTGGATGGCCTTGACATCCTCATTGTTTTCTTTCAAGTGTGTTTCAACCCGTTGGAGCTGTGCATAGGCGCGCTGCAGAGAGTCCAAGTCTTGCTTTCTTGGGTTGCTCAACTTCTTGCCGCCTGGTGCGGGGGATGGTGGAGCTGTTGGGAAAGTGCTTTGCTCCGCGATGAAGTCTCCGAACTGAGACTCATTTTTCCATGGTTGCATGGCATCGATGACCTGAATCAATGTTAGTTTTGGTCAAAGAAGTCATATTAAGCTTAAAACATACGGATGAGGTTCCGTGCATCAACTGGGTCCACCCACGCCTGTATTCTGAGTCAGTATAGGTCAGCAGAGAGGGAGTTCATTAACACATACCATTCAGTGGCTTGCCAGGACAAGAGCAAAGAAGCTGCTAGAACGGCGTCCGAATTTTGGCGGGAGAATGTCCCAATGGCTTCGTGCAAACCTTTCAAGGCAACGCCTCGGTGCTCGTAAGCCATGTTTGCAGTGAGAGGACACTCGGTCAACCAAGCCAAATGTGTGGCCGAAAGTGCAAGAAGGGCATGCATAACAAAAGGATAGTCTGTTCCAATCTTGAGAAAGCTGGGGAAGGATTGTTAGTATGCGATTTTTTTTCAAAAGCCGTGGAGTAACTCACAGAGGAATTTGACGAGTCCAGATGGTAAAATTGCTAGCATCATGAATACCAAGCTCACTGGAGACAGAAGCAACATGGTGAATCAAGCGGAGATCCTCAGCAGAGAAGAACTGAGGGGAGGGAGCCGGATAGATGTAAAGATCAGGGAATGGAAAGTTCCCAGTCTGTTGCCAGTTTTCAATCTCCTGCTCGATTTCTGGGGTCCACAGGAGATCAGCCTTTTCAGGAGTTGGGGCTCGCTCTTCCTGTACAGGCATGTCCATATAAGGACAACGACAGTTGTGTTTTGTGCAGTTCCGGCTAGGATGGATTAGTTTTGCACTAAGAGGAGAGTGCTTCATGCTCCTGTACATACCATTGAGGAAAGTTTTCATCACAGCGTATGTGTCTACGCTTACAGGTTTCACAACCTTTGCGAGACTTGGTGTGACTGAATGATGTCAGTAAGGAAGAACATGAACTAATACAAGAGTAAGACATACCTCCGACGAGGAGGTCCACCACCTGGGCCAGCCATTGAGATGAAGAAGGGGGGTTAGATTAAAGTCGACGAGGCTTGAACGAGTGAAAGCCAACGACGAGCTTCTTTCTTAAGGAAGAAGATCGATGAGTATTATGACAAGATGTAGCTTGATAAAGAGTAACAGCCGGTAAGGTACCAGTTGTTGACTAGGTTCCGACGTTGCCGGGTATTTAAAGCGAGTGTATGGCAAGATTGCGCAGCGGCTGAAAGCAACGTAACTGTATCCCCAATTTCGAAGAACAAACAAGCATGAACGTGAGTCTAGCCTGGCTCTAATGCAAGAGGTTTATTACTGGCAGCGGGTTACACAGGCAATGCAGAGATGGTCAACAGACGCCGAGTCGCAGCGAAGGTCTCCGAAGGCTTGCGGTGGGCTGAGATCCGAGGAGAGTTTCGAGTTTGGTGGTTGGTGTATTGAGGGGAAGGTTTAGAGGGGGGTTTTGGGGATTGGATTGGAATGGGTGGGATGATTGATTTCGAGAGCCGGAGAACGCAAAAGCGAATGACAGGAGACAACGAGGTCTTCCTAAGAGAGGGGGGGGGAGAGAAGCGAGTGTGGTGGGTGTTCTTGGAGAACGATTCAAGTATGAAGCTGTTTTGATTTTTGAGGATCCTACAATGAGATATCTACTGGCAGACCGGCCCTTCTTAATACTGCTGCGGGTAGCTGTGGCCGAGAGGCAGAATACCGAATGGAGGATAGCGTGGTGGCTCAGGCGTTGGGAGGAAGCGGAGGAGAAAGGTGAGCGCTTGACGGGCTTGGAGGGGCCCTGTCGCTGCAAGCCCCTGGCAAGTTTGCAACCGTGCCAGCCAGGAGCAGAGCAGAGCATTAGAGCATTGGAGCACTGGAGCATTGGCTGATGCATTGGTGCATTAGACCCATCAGGTTAGGTTAGGGAGGGGGGTACCTAGATGTATGAGCAGAGAGGAGAGAAAGCGAGGAGGGAGAGCGCGGGACGGACGGTAGGGGAGCGTAGTGTAAGGGGGGGGGCGATGATGCCCGCAGGCCGCCCTGCCAAACCTGACCCTGGGAACACTAGCAAGCAAGCATACTACAGTAGTAGCAAGCTAAAAGAAGAACACTCCGGCTATCGACGAATGGCGACCCCTGATGAGGAAGCTTATTATTCTCGGTTACAACTGAGCCAATAACACAGCACCAGCACTTTTCCTTACTCATGGACTTGTTGCAGCCGAACAACCCACCCTCGTCTTTCCACTGCCAACAGACTCTGAATGCTGCCGGGAGTGGAGGGCTCGTGGCAGCTGGGACTGGGACTGGGACTTGGACTGGAGACCGGGATTTCGTGAGTGGTTCTCATGAATGGAGGTGAGACCAGAAGGAAGTAGAACCACGAAGCAGTATTGTCGATTATTTTGGATTGTACTCCGCGTACACGAGAAGGAGCAGTCAAGCAAGGTATTGATTTTGGGGGCTCTCTACGAGTAACTTTACGGGGTCCCGTCTTCTTCTGGCCTGGGAGGCTGGAGGGTTGAAGGCTGGAACCGAATGTGAACCTGGGATATTGGGAAAGGAACACTGGAAAAAGAACGAAGAACGTAGATACACAGGGAAGTCAACAGCCTTCAGTGCATTGTTGGGCATAAATCGACTTCGTAGTTAGTGAAGATATGTCAGTAAATTTATTGCATGTAGACCGACAACACAATACTGGATCGATTTATGTGATAGGGATAGGTAGGGCGCGGGCTAAAACCGTTACTACCACCACTCGGCAGGCGCATGCGTAAGCGTATAACAGGGCTAGGGATTCCCCTAGGAGTACTGGGGTGAAGAGGATGCCCAAGGTTTTGGTGCAGTACCGGGATATGACGATATCATGGCTGTCATGGCTCTTTTGGAGATGCTCGGTGGGGTTGACATAAGGACTGCTGGTTACTAGGAAACCCATCGAGGACCGTTTCGAGATGCTGTTGTACAGCCATGTCGAGGAGGTGCTTCTTAGATTCGGCCTCGTTTGAGAGGTAGTTGTCAATGATTAAAAAGAGAAGCTCATAAAGAGTTACTTCTTTCAGAATGCTGTACGTAGAGCGCAGGTAGTGCTGAGTCGGATGGCTACTCCAATGATCGTGCGTAAGTAATGGTTTCTTTTGCTCCTTCTGGCTGCATCGTCCATTCCAATCCAGTAGGAGGCGCTACAGCTCACCTCGCCGTCGCCTCTCGAACGACTGTGTTGCAATTGAACCTTTGGGAAGACTCCACATGCCCGTCTTGCGTCCGCAGCAGCTGGTCAAATGTCAGTGCTGGCGTCGATCAGAAGATGTGCGAATAAGGTAGGCCTATTTTTGGAACTCCCCCCGGGAACCTCCATGCATGACCATGGGCAGCAAGTGCACACCCCTCAGGGATCTTTTCACCATTCCCTTGCCGTCATGGCCGTTGCCCTCATTGGCCCTGCCTCCTCACTTGTTTCATGGGAAAGAAACTGCTGCCTAGAACGCCATGACCGACTCTCCACTGATTCTCCAACAAATGAAGCCATTCTTCAATGTGAATTCCATTATCGTCACATCACTTCACTTCACCCGGGAAAGACATATGTGACGGCCGTCTTCATCGTTGGTTTGGCGTGCGGAAGCCCTGCGCAGTAACTCGCCGAATAACTGTGTGGTTCATCAGTCATACATCCTCCTCCTGCCAGAGCGATTCGCTGGTGTGGTGTGGTGTGGTGTCCAGACATCTGCCAACTGCAAAAAATCGACCTCCAACAGTCATGTCTAGGTACCCTGTAGGACATCTCCCATCATCTGAACCACATTGGCTCAAGGCTCAGCCACAAACTATTCTCCTTCCGGGAAAAATGGCTTGATTTTGCTGCATCTCCAAGGGTAGCTGCAGCTTTTTCCTAAAGCAGAGATGTGTGCTGGGGTGAGCAAGATAGACGAGAGTTTGCCTTGGGCGAAAACACTCCCTTTACCACATTTTAACGTGATGGCTGTTACACATTCTCGTGTCCATTTTTGACACATTGGTGAAGCGTGAGGCTATGCAATTAAAGGGATTTACGGGGGTTATCAGTGGGAGTATTCGCCAGTGTCCTTGTTTTTCATCGACGGTTTGAGGTTACGGAAAGGAATAACTTGACGGTGTGCTGTCGAGCAAAAAAGTCCGGAGAGTGTGGAGATAATGGAACCAGCTTTTTTCCACCCGCCTCGATGAGACTAAGACTAGACAGGAAACTCAGTCGACCAACCTTTTGTCCGCGGAGGTCCAACCTAGAGAATTAGTTGACTCGCAGGCGAACGCCATTCGCGGAACGAATAGCGAAGGTGTTGATTGGTGCATTTATCACTTCACATAAGTCGAAGTCCCACCCAAACTCCTGGGTCAATGCTGGCTGGGCTTGGGGGCTAAAGTACTTTTGGGGGGACTTTGAGAGTAAGGCGACATGGGTGAACCGACAACCCCTTTCGATGATCATAAGTTTCCGCTTTGAGATTATCTCACGGCCAACTTCCAAACACGGCCATTTCTCTCTTCTGTGGGTTGCCTAGAACATCAATTCCCAAGGGGCAGGTATCTCCTTCCCCAGAATACAGAACGTGTGGCTGGTTTTTGCAATTTGAGATGTGAAGGTATTCGGAATATGCCGGCATTTTCTCTCGATGAAGAAGACGCCCGATTCGATTCTCAACAAAGTCGAGTTAAAAACGGTTCTTTTGCGCCACACTTTACCCCAGTGAGGATACAACTCTCACCGCCATATCAACTGAGTCCCTCGGGATGTTTTGATGAGTATGCAGAGTGTTGGTTTGACAACATGTGTTGGTGAAAGCTGACGGTGCAATCAGCCCCAGAATAACACAGCCAATATCATGATAAATCCCCGGTAACTTGTGGTCTAAGTGATTTCCAGAAAAATGACTGGATACCGATTCCGGAGCGACAACGGTTAATGATGATGATGGAGAGAGCTCAGCGTGATATCGATACCGATGCTGCAGGTCCTTGGTGTTTTCTCGATCGAAAATAGGCAAGCGTCATGCATCGACGCAGGGTTCATATGCAAGTATGCACGGCTTGAGGGGCTATTTTTATGCCTTTTCTAGAATAATTCCTAATGAGGAAATATCATCAGTCGAGTACGCTTCCTCACCGCGATGACAGCAGTCTAAAAAGTCGTGTGACACAAAAAGTATGTGACACCGCCATGCTGTAGCGATACAACGTAACAACGATCTGCCACCGCTAGCTAAAGTAACCTGTGTCTTTGAGTTTCTCAGTCCGCACTCATTCTCGTGCCACTTCTATTATTATTTTGGAGCCACTGACCGGTGTAGAGGGTGCCGAAGGAAAATTTGTCATACTTTGTATAAGTCATGATCTCAGCGGAGACGACCGAACTTTGAATCGGTAACAAACAAGCAGATCATTTAAAAACTCGAAGAGGACTTTGCGGGGACTGTGGAGCCTTGGAATCCTTGGAATCCATTACCATCCGTAGGGTGGGTTGAGCAGTCTTGTGTTCGTTCGTTGGACGCTTCCCGAGACCGAGGTACTTTACCTCAGCCGCGATGCTGCCGATATCCAGAATTTCTATCATCTCATGAGGATGGAGTCCAAGGCGGTGTGCGAGGCAAAAGGGTTCTTATTGGAACAAGGCATCCCAAAGTACAGCAGCAGCGGGTACTGTACAAATTTGATCTCTCGCTACCAGATCTATTCCCGCTGCTGGATTTGCCCATATCTAACCGGAATCCGAGTTTTGAACACAAATAGAGAAAAAATAACTGAAAAAATGAAAACAAAACAAAGGTAAAATCGAGGCTGGGCTGATGTGTAAAGAACAATTATGATAGCGCCTCGAGCTGAACAGCAAATTGAAAGCTTGATTGGATGGAGACTGTTCAACACTTTAGATTCAAACTCCAACAAGTCGTCAGTTGCTGAATAACACAACTCATGCGACGAAAAGATGGAGAAGCTTGAGCAAGGTGTGGTGAGCAAGGTGTGGTAGATGTCTTTCCGCGACATCCGTGGCCAGCCATTGGTTTCTTGCATATTCCAGATGAAGAAGGAGCTTGCCACCCAAGGATCGTTGACCCTCAACTCTGAAGTTGATCACTTTGAGAAAATGCAGATGAAGAAAACCAAGGAAGAGCCTCGTAGGTGGGGTGATGTCGAGATCGGCGCTGTTTCAGAAGATCGTATTCCTCGATGAAAAAGGATTTTTGGAATTGGAATGGTTTCTATTAGAGAGAAGTTATACCCGACAATCGTGAGAGGCTCTGAAACTTTAAATTGATCCCTGTGATGGGAAAATTTGAATGGGGAAGGCAGGAGGCTTTGCCCGTGTGTGCCAAGTCGCCAGCCAGGTCGAGCTGGGAGTGGTGCTGGTGCAGGTGCAGGTGGTTGAAAGCGGGGATGAGGATGTTGTTGAACTTCTCCACAAAGAGGACTCTGTTGAAGGCCGTAACCTCTAGTACCTGCGGAAGGACAGAAAAGAGGAAACCCATATTGTCTTTACCAGCCATCGCCAACCTCCTCCATCGACTTTCGAACCGATCCATGAGGGTGCTGCTCCGTAGAGTACGGAGGGAGTATTACATGCGGCGAGTTGATGCGAGTCCCGTACGGCGTGAGAGTGCTACATCCTGTAGGAAACGGAGGATTGCTCCATCCATCGACAACAAGCACATGCGGCGTACTCGCGAGCGGAAGCGGAAGAAGACCACGATCCTGGAAGGATACAATATGCTCCGTGTACTGCAAATTATAGAAGTATTTTTGGTTCCCTCCGAAGACGGGCCCGAGTGGAGATCCGTGAAAATGGAGAGGTCGGCGTCGGAAAAACATCAACGGAGTGAAGCTTGGACCACCAAAAATATTGCGTTTTGATTGGTTCAGATACTCCGACAACTATTTTTCTCTCACCAACTCCGAACAGACCTCACTCCACCTACCTACTCTACTTGTAGACGTTTACTAACACAGTTTGTACTGTAACCTCACCTTTTTTCTTCTTCCAAATACGGAGTAGGTGGTGCTACATTATGGTACTTTTGCCTCTGGACCGGTACCGGTACCGGTGAACCGTTCCGTAGGTAAAGGTACAGGTACCTCCCTTGAGTGGCTAGCTGCGATATGTGCAGGTGGTGCTGATGGGCTGACAGTGGTCGAGTCGGCTATGTGTAATCGGTAGCCATCAGCTTCTCGTCGCCTCTCCCTCGAGATCCCCAATCCAAATATCTTCACGCGAATAGCCACTGGAAGGTTACCTAAAAGATGCATGGGCGAGCGAGTCCATGATCAGCATCATCTCATCACCACCGTGGGCGAAATGCTTTATCTGACGGCCAGGAGGGCCGAGAAAGCACCCGCCGTTCCTCGAAACGAATCGGAACCAGTTAGTAATCTCCTCAGTTCGCCATGGTAATCATCAATCTGGAATCCCGAGTGCGATTCTCATCACCTTCTACTCTACACTCCCAGTCTTTACGGAGTAGTCCCTGATAGCCCCAGTCAAGCGGTTATTTGAAATAGCGAACCAGTGTCCATATCGTGGCTGAATTACCATCACTGTTGCAATGCGACCGAGAGCGTCACAACAAGCCTTCTAGGCAACCATATTTCAGAAAAACAACCCAAATTGTTCGCGATACCTAAAAATAGATGTGTGGTGTTTCTTTCTTTCTTCATTTTTCCCTTTCCCACATGGAAGATGGTCAATTCTCATAGGTATGCAGCAAATATGCATGTATTATCTGCCTCGTCATCTGATTGCTTCAATTTCATTGCACTGCCCTCAAATCCGGCCCTTTACCAAACAACTTGCATGTTTGCCCCCCCGGAGAATAATTTGGAAAGGCATATGCACAGTAACCCTTTAACCCACCTTCTCGGGTCATTTTTCACTTTCGGGCGGGGGTGGTGCAGGAGTTTGATACCTCTGCTTCCCCGAATGTTCCAATCGAGTTTATTCTCCAATATCTGGTAGGACAACCACAGAATGAAAGGTGTGTTGGGACTGCAGTCACGTTCATTTATCTTTTTATTGAAAATCACAACTGGGACTCTTTCTAAGTATACTTGTATACAGATATACCTAAGAAGAGTGACATTGTCTTTAAAAGGTTCCAACAGTGACATCAACTCGTTCCTAAACATAAAACCATCCTTGCGGTTCCCCTCATTTTTTTCACGTTGTCCCAAATATTCCGAAACAAGTAATCTCCTCATTCCATGCTTTTCTACCCAAAATTTTTCTCAAAAGTGGATGGATGCAGCCTCACCAAAGTTCCTGAAAGATGATCAATCTACACGCAAAACACGTCGTATCTTACAAAACACCTTTTTAATTACTAATATCCACCACCCCTTTTGTTCTGCTAGCTACTGGTAGCTGTAGGGACTGTAAAACGAGTACTGGAACTATAAACCTTGCCCTTCTGAAGAAGCCAAAATACCCACTGAAGGGACTGTAAAACGAGTGCTAGAACTATAAACCTCGCCCTTTTCAAAATACCGATCACCAATGAATGCCCGCGGAACCCACGGATTACCGAATCCGAATTCCGGACACTCGGTCTACTACGATATAGGAGTAGATGGCATTACCTTGCTACATTCATCCAGCAAGCTCCTTGGGGTGTTTTAGACTTTAGGAGAAGAAGCTTAATTGCACAAGTTTATCAATTCTTTCGGCACTTAGTGGTCCGTCTGTTCCAAAGATGGGGGGAACCCTTTGAATACATGGGTTTGGAAATTCATCACTTTGATTCTAATTATTTAAGTTACTTCTATATCATTTACATTTGGGAAAACGCTTATCTGGAAAGAAGAGGCTGGGCGAGTAACTGCTTCCCGGAAAATGATCTCATCCATCGATTCAATAACAGAAAAAAAAGGTAAATTGATGGTCCTTTAATGCAATTACTGTATTTTCCCATTCATCCCCAGAATTAAGCCGTCACTCATATCATAAGAACATCTAAGCGTGGTTCCCCAATCTTGTCAAAACCCTCCCAAGTTTTAACTCATTCCAAGCCAATCCCTGGTTCGTAACCCAAGGTTCAGCCCCCACGAGAAGCATCCCCGATCCCAAAAATCCCACGATAACATCGGATGAACTATCAATATAGAAATAATCTAGCCTTAGCATCTTGCACCACCCAAGCCAATCCCTCCTGCAAATTCTCCCCTGTAATCGCACTACATCGAATGATATGCCATTTGTGTGTTCGGATGGCATCTAGTTGGAGACCCTGCATACGGGGGTTAACGTGGGGCCGGACATTTTTCTCCCTCAAACTCCCTCAAACCCTCAACGACATGTCTTGCACGAACCTGTTGGATTTCTGCCTCATCCATACACCCATTGACATCGGTCTTGTTGGCAAATACGAGCAAGCTTGCCCCGGACAACCTCTTAATTCATGGTTAGTCTCGCGATAATTTGGTGCTTTGAAAGGGGGACTGCACCTCTTCTTGAAGGAGATTGTGGAGTTCTTCTCGACAGTCGTCGATGCGGAGGCGATCGGTGGCATCGACTACCCATATCAATGCATCGGTTTTCTCAAAGTAGTTCCGCCAGTATGAACGGAGTGTCTTTTGGCCTCCGACGTCCCCTGAATTTTCATTTATAAGTTGGGGTTGAAGCCGGGAGTGGGGGACGTACAGATATTGAGCTTGTATCTGGATAGAAGAACATGGTTAGTGGAAGACCAGAGGAACAGACACCAGTAGAGTACCTACCCTTCATAATTGATAGTTTTGATAATGAAACCAAGGGTCGGGCTGACACTATTGACGTCCTCTCCCATGATCCTCTTGACTATCGTCGTCTTTCCCGCATTATCAAGTCCACTGCCCATCACAAACCACTCGTCAGCGTCAAAAATCTCGCTTTTTCTGGGGGTTTCTCACAGCATCAAGATGCGCATTTCCTTGTCCTTTAGCCTTGCTTTCCGCAGAATTGAAAGCATTTTGTTCCTGTTGCCAATTTGTGTTGTTGGTCGAGCTTTGGGAAAATAAAAGACAAAATCTGAGCCTGATAGCAGCGCTGCACGTGATCGAGTCACGAATGCTACACTTCCATGCAAGTACCAGTCCAGAGGTCTGCTAAGGTCCCTTGAGCGCGTTGATTTGGGCCTTGGAGAATCTGGGCGAAGGTGCATTGTGTATGTGGACGCGTTGTCCGGAAACTCTCGGTTTGAAGTAACTGGGAGGTTCTTCAAACCGTTCGCTTTTGAGGAAGACTCCAAGTTTGATTGATAGTCAGACCAGAAGCAAAGCCAAGTGACCGCTTGCTGCAAAATGAAGAGGGAAAGAAATTATATGACCGCGGTAAGGAAAATTTCAAAGGAACTGGACTTCTTGTTATTCTCGTACTGATGGTTGGCAGGAAGTAGAAAATTGGTGTCAACCCAAGTCAAGTCAAGAGAGCATCGCTGCCCTAGGCCTCCTAGGCCTGTTCTGCAAGTATTTTGAGGAAGGAGCAGTGCAAGTAGCGAACTCAATTTGCGTCAAAAAAGCATAATAGTTAATAGAATTGTCTGTAGTGTTTGTCTGCGCTAGGTTCAGATATCAAGACACAATTAATCTTCCTGGAAGAACAGTGTCAAATTGTGCGCCTAACCATGCGCGTCATAATCGTTGCCGCCTTTAGTTGAAAACAATAGAGACTCTCCCCCTCCATTCACATGGCTTGTTTTGGTAAGTGGATGCAAGAATTGTGTCTTCGTAGTCTACCTAGCAGCCTTCTCCCAAATTCTTCCTGCAGTCTTCTTCACTACCACGCTCAAAACACATCAACCACCACCAATTGATTCCTCACGTACACTTCTCGCGCATGCACCTGCGACAACTGACCAGAAACCCAAGTCTGGATACTTTCAGCATGCCTGACAAGTCGTCAGTTCCCGCCGACCTGGGCGCGTATCTCACAGAGAAGCACAAGGAATAGTATGCGACTAGATATCCCACCTTTCAACAAACTAGACTTGACTGACCGTGAATCCATAGTTTGGAAATCGATTCTCGAGAGGAGGCCGAATCAGCTTTGACCATCCTAGCCGTCGCTGAGATTGCTCGATCAAAAGGCATTGGCCTTGCTCAATCAATATGGGCCCCTGAAAACCTTGCAAAGCGTCGAGATACCACTCAGCACCGTCAGAAGCTCGGTGGCAATTACCAAATTGGAAAAGAAACTCTTTCTCCTTCTCTAAACAATCATCCACAAAAGAGCAACTCTCCACCCCCAAAATTTCATCCCGCTGGGTGGGTAGCTCCTCACCTGAGATATTTACAAAAGAATCCACCGCCAACCTCGAGCACCTCCTCATCGCAAGGAAGCGCAACCACCGAAAAAGCTCGTACACCCTCTTCCTCTTTACCAAATCACAACACTCTTACAATGCCAGAGTCAATTGGCTACAACTCCGTCTCGACTTGTACTGAAAGTGAGGTCGGAGAAGAAACTCCTCATCTTCAACAGAAGGTCGGCGGACAGGCTGCACCTTCCTCTAACTGGGCTAGTATCTGTCCTGTGAAGGGTGAGACAGCTCTAGTATATCTACCTCCGGATTATCTTGCTGACCGTTGTATCAATAGCTCCAGTCAAAGCAACTGACGCCCCCCATACTCCTAGTACACTTCCTCGTGCCAACGGTAATGCCGGTGCATCAATCAAATCTGCTTCGAGCCCGCGCAACGCTACCTCTCCTACTCAATACATCCCCCCTCATCTTCGTAACAAAACCATAGGGAACTCCACTCCATCTGTCTCTAGCCTAGATAATCAAGGCTCTACTCAACACACTCCACCCCAGCTTCGAAATAACAACACTGGTAACTCTGCTTCTTCAAACGGGCCCTCCACTACTCAATTTATCCCACCTCATCTTCGCAAAAGAAACACTGGCACCTTGGATCCATCTGTATCTAGACCAGAGAGTCACAAGTCCTCTGTTTCTTCGAACCCGCACGCCTCTGCACAATTTGTTCCCCTTCACCTTCGAGGCTCACAACAACCAGCTGCCTCTACCCAATTCGTTCCATCTCATCTTCGAGGTCCACAACAACCTGCAGCCATTGCTCAATGTACTTCACCTTCACCTTCAGTTGGTGTCGTTAGCCCATTATCCAGTGCTGCTCCATCCGTCTGTGGCTCCTCGAACAGCACCATGAACGGAGCTGCCAAGGCTTTCGTACCTAGTCCTGCTAGTCCTCCTGTCCCAAAACCCAACGATTATATCCCACCACATCTTCGCTTCAAGCAAAGTGTGCTTCCAGAAAAGACACGCACGTCTAGCGCTAGCGCTAGCGTCAGTGTCAGTGTCGCTCGAGAGCTTGGGCCAGCTTCTTCTGCAGATGCTTTTATCAATCCGACTGTAGCAGATCCGAATGATTCTATTCCACTACATCTTCGAACATTAAACATCGCAAAGCCAGTAGGAACGAGTACATCATTGCAAGGATCCGCCGCCGCAGTGTCAACTGAAAAGCAGATCAAGAGTACATCTTCTGCTGCGGGATCAACAGCTATGGAGCACCTTGCACCTCACCTTCGATACAAGAAGGCGCTACCATCTGTACAATCAAGCGGGAACGGAGCTATTACATCCTCTACCTCACCTCCACCCTTTCGCATCAAGGAAGAACAGAAGTCAGTAGCGACTCCTGGAGAGTCGAAGCCGTCTTTTGTTCCTCCCCATCTTCGACTTGCCAAAGGCACCGTGCCAGCACCCGGAACAGAAAATGTCCCCCCACATCCCCCAGTGAATAATAAGGTTGAATCAGGGGATATTACGAGCATCACCAATGACAATGCTGAGGTCAATACCGTCAAGGATACCCAAACACCTAGCCCTTCAGGTGGCGGTGTTTCTTTGACAACTCAGAATGCCCTCAGACCAACTACACCAACGAACCGACTGACGCCGGCTGCCCAATGGGGGGCTCAGGGAGCGAAGCTGGTCTCTGGTGACGAGTTTCTCAAGGCTGCCGGTTCAATATCACCTCTGAAGTCATACAAGACTGAAGCGGTTCCCCCCTCGAGAAGATATGAACAGAACCTCTCCAATTACGCCTTGAACAACAACGCATTGCATAGCCGGCCTTCTGATCCGGACATCAAACCAGAAAACCCATCTTCATCATTAGCAGTCTCGGCAAACCCTGGAATTGCTTCACCTGAGAGAAGTAAGGTTATTACTGTCACTCAAAGCACCCACGGTAGACAACGAATTGTTGAAAAATACGTCGGTGGCCCTGCTAAACAGCCCCCGGCTCAGCAACACACTCAAGAAGATGTTCATCTCAGCACCTTCATTACACAAAGCGTTCACCAATCGATCGAGATACAACAAGAAACGCAACCTGACTCCCGCGCATCTGTTGACAAATCCAATCTCCTAACTCAAGACGCTCTTGCAAAAGCATCTGGATTCGGGCAATCTCCAAGTGCTCGCGGGTCTGATTTCAAGGTTAGTGAGGAGGGGGTAGAGCAACCAAAAGAGGGCATTAGAGCTCGACAGGGCGTTTCAGCTGCTGAAGAGTTGATGGATTGGACAGGGTCACTCATGCCACCACCATGCGACTGGGAGAATGATCGTACGTGGTTTGATAATAAATGGACCCCAGAGTACATTGCTGAGGAGTGGAGACTAACTGTTCCATCTGGACGTGAAGTTGAAATTGACACACACTGTAAAAAGTTCCTTGAAGGGGTTCATCCCATTGACCCAGTCGAACCAATATTCCTAGAGGCTGTGGAGACTGAGGATTCAAGACCAGGTTGGTTACAATGATCCCCTTCCTTCCCCCTCTTTACTTCGCCTCATGTACTAATTGCATATAGACATTAAAAACAGCGAAAATGAACAGAAGCGACTGCACAGTACCTCTCAAAAGGAACTCGAGAGAAAATTGAAGAAGCAAAGAAAGCACTTGCCAACATGGGAAGAGGCAGATGCTGAACTCGCAGCTCAAGAAACCGAAGCAGCTGCGTATCAACCCATGCCAAACCAATTTGCTCCCAAAATCGACATATATCTACGACCAGCAACCCTTAGTGATGCTGTTGACGTTGCGAAAATCTACAATTACTATATTTGCCATACTCATATCCCTGAAGATCAGTCTCCCATCATGAAAGCAGATGCTGAGTTTATGATCAAGAACGCCAAGGATGACGGTCTTCCTTTCATTATCGCAATCAAAGGCAAAGCCCCCGGTCTCCACGATGTTCAAGGTCGCCCAGTCAAAAATAAGAAAGCCAGCTTGCCAGCTTGTGAGGTTGTGGTTGGTTTCATCTTTGCCGAAGCACTCAATTACAATGTCAAAGGCAACCGAAAGGGAAGATCTCGAACTACCGCCAATCTCCAAGTCTACGTCGCTCCTGGTACCACACGTAAAGGTGTTGGTCGCAACCTTCTTGATCATATGCTGCACTCGTTGAAATCAACCCACTCTTTCGAGGATGCATGCGATTGGCTCAATGTTGACAACGACAAGATTTATACGTCGGAGAATCTCAAGCCTAATTTTCACCAACTGATGTTCCAGCTTCCTGTCTTGCAGAAAAACGATCCTAATCTGGAAGGTGTTACTCAATTCTTGTCGAAGAACAATTTGTTCAGAGAGGAGGCTCGATTGTTCTCTGTTGGTAGAACCTCACCGGAGTACGGATCACCAAAATGGCTTGATCTAGTCTTCTTCCAAACTCAAGCTTGGCAAAGTGAGGCCTTTGGTGGATTGACCTAAATTATCTTCGATTGGTGGTGTCTTTCTGGTCATTCGGTCATTCGGTCATTCGGTCATTCGGTCATTCGGTCATTCGGTCATTCGGTCATCAATGTCTTGCAATCGAGTGTTCACTGTGCTAAATCCTGTGGCTTTCGCAGCGGCATAGGCTTATACGCTTGACACCCCCGATATTTCGCCCTTTTTCGCTATACATGGCGAAGGAACTCCCTCGAAATGATCCTACTGGATAGATTTTATTGATAGTTTCAGGCCGGCTTTAAAAGTATCTTCGAATGATTCAGGATCTTTACGAAATAAGATCTCCTGAGCAACACAGTTTTCCAATTTCCTCCTTGATTACCTACCCAGCTTGTACCCAAAAAATCGGCATTTTTCATTATAAATCCTGAGCACCAACATGTTCCTCCAGCACACAAAGGTTTCCGCACAATATGATTCATGAAGGGGATAGGAGAGATCGAGTATTCGTTTATCCTGTGGTGGTGGAACCTTTGAATTGGGAGGGAAAGTTTCATGGCAGCGTAGATTTGGAGTTTGCTGCTTTTCATCCATGGGCGTTCTTTCGCTCTTTTTTCTCCGGACTGGGTTGTAATTATGGTACGGCTTTTCCCAGGTAGTTGAATTTAAAATTTAAAATAAAGTTGTTGTATGCTTTGGGTGATCCATGAATGCAGCATTAGGACTGGTCAGTGGCTGCAGATGGCTGTTTGGTAAGTCTCTTCTGACCCCAGATCGCGCGTAGAGACAAGGTAGCTCGGATGTCGAGTAATTCTCTCAATCTGTGAAAATAATATCGCAGCGACTCCTTCAGCCTTTCCAGTTTTCTTGGTAGCAAAGCTGATATCTACCTCCCTCTTCTCTTGTAATTTTCTTTAGTGGGAATAAAGGATTGTTCTCCGTCTGCTTACACCTTATAGAATTAAGTATCGTGGGAGAATATTAGATAACCTACTAATTGTCACGTTTTATTCTCTCTCTTTCGGCAGGCTATTAGTAGGTAGGTTACCAATACTTACATCTTAAAGAAAATCTTATAGAAAACTCTAATTATCGGTAGGTTAGTAACTAATAGTTACGATTTAAATCCGAGACTAACTAATACACGAATATGTAAAAACATCTTATAGAAACACTTTATTAAGAGCCTAGTCATTTGCAGGTTACACATTAATACTTATAGCTTTTAGAAACATCCTGTAGGAACGAAATTTAGAGCATCCTGCAAAGGGGATGGGTAGTTAGTAGGTCACCTAGGAATTATCAATACCGAGATGTTGTAAACACATCCTTTAAAACGGTCGAGTAGGTTACCCGAAAATTGTAGAAGTCAAGGCTTGATATTTCTAGTAAGTGGATAGAAGAACGAGGGCAAAGATCTGGCTAGGAAAACGGTAGACAGAATGAAGTCGAGGCAAAAAAGCCTAATCAAGAGCATTATTTCAAGTCTTATTTTTCTATTGAAAATCGCTTCGTTCGCTAGCCAATCCAATTACTACTCCATCATATCCAAGAACCAAATTAGACCTGGATAAGAGGTCGTTGAGGTTCAACTTCCGTCTCATTCTCGGCTGGAATGACCCCGCTATCACTAGCTTCTCCTTGTACTCCTTCCGCAGCATTTTCTTGTGGAGGTGCATTGGCAGCTTCTTCTTCCCGTTGTGCCTCCTCCGCAGCAGCGACCGCAGCATCAATACGTCGTTGCCGCTCGGCTGCCTCGGCCTCTCTTGCCGCAATATGTCGTTCTCCAACACCCGGTACCAAACTTGCGAGGAACAATAGCAATGCATGTTCTGCCCGTCGAAGTTGTATCAAGACCCAATTTCCATTACGTTGTTCTTCGAGCAGTCGAGCAGCTACGGATTCAGGGGTTGGGTTATTGTTCGGGCCTCGTTGACCAGCTGCGTTGTCGCCTTGACCTGCCCCGGGTTGTGGAATAGCAGCATTTGCAGCAGGAACCATCGCTGCATCCGGACCAGCGAGAGGAAGTAAAGCTTCGAGGTGTCTTCTGATGGGACCCCATACTTGATCCGCAGCACCATTGAACAAACCAGTATTCGCCATGAAAATCGCAAATGCCAACCCGGTCACGATAAACCAACGCGTCCAACTGGAATCTCCAGAGGTCAAGAACCATACAACACCCACTAGACGAATTATCAACCAAAGAAGAGGTCCTATTCGTGCAGCTAGAGCACCTGCTCCAGGATTCGCGTGAGGTTGTTGTATTTGAGCAACGGCTTCATTGTTTCCTCTACGAGCTCTGCCCAGTCTGTTGCGATATGCCGGAAGCCCAACTGGCGCCCCTGCCTCACCCTGTGCTACTCCTGTCCCAGGTACTGCATCATGCCGACGTCGTCTAGAAGGCTGACGAGGAGTAAAATAAGATTCCGAGTTGGTGACCAACAGTGCTCGAGGTCCATTAGGCGAGGAAAGAAGGTAAACCATTGACTCGGAGTTTTGATTATTGGTGGTGGTGCTTGTTGTGGTGCCTTCATTTACACCTGTATTAGGCGATGGCTCGGTCGCATTCCCCGGACTCAAGTCTACAGATCGAGAAGGACTTGGGTTCGAGGCACTTCTAAGCATATCATTTTGTGTTTGAGAGGCCAACTGCCGGTCCGCGTTTCTCAAAACCGCCTGGACATCTAGAGCGGGGTTGGTAGTCACTTGGGGAGCTTGATGAAGAACAGACGAGGAGCCTATCGGAAGAGTGGTAGTGGTCTCGTTCACAGTCACTTGCCATCTCTCCCCGTTTGGCCCAAAACCTTCACGGGTGTAAGTGGTTGTATGGTCAGGTCTATGTTGACGACTTGGGCTAGCTCTTCCCAACGAACTTGCTCGAATTGTTCCCCCAGGAGTCCGGTTTCCAGCACCATTCAAACCTTCAGCTGCGCGTCCTCGTTGCTGTTGATTGATGAAGTTCTGAATACCATGAGGGGGTCGCATTGATAGGTGGGGTAGTTGAAACGGTAAGGCTTGGTGGTCAGGAGCAGCAGGAGGATTAAAAAGAGGTATTGTCATTTGTGCTTGCCCGCCTTGGGCCTGCATCCTGGCCGGGTCTCTGTATCGGCTTTCAATTGAAGCCATCTCCTGCTGTAAACGTAGTGTTTCGCGCTGAAGCTGCTGAAGCCTCTGAGCTACCATGGTCTGGTACTGATCGACTTGGTGCAGAAGTTGATGCTGTTGAACATGCTGAAATCCGGGGAGAGGTTGCTGAGCATGCATTCCATGACCAGGTACCGCAGGGGTCGATTGCGGACGAGGCTGTGGAGGAGGCAGGTGAGGGTTTCCCATAGAACCAAAGACTCCCCCATTAACAATAGGCAAACGCGGTGCTGAGGGAGGCTGTGGAATGGTTTGTGGTGTCGGCGCTGGTATAGTAGATGATGGTCTTGGAGCGGGAAAGGCTGCAGGTGCTGTATTATCTTCTGCTGGGCGAAGGACTAAGTGGAGGGTTTGGGGTTCGGGATTGCAGAGCTATTGCGATATCCAAGTCAGTCGAGAACTGCAAATCCAGAGAAGTTCCTGGCTGGGGCTTACCACGTCTCTTCCGAATATCTCCACCATGGTTTGCGATTCTCTGGCCAGCATTCTACCTCGATGTATAAGTCGCTGCAGCTCATTTGAGGGCTTCGATGGCAGGGCATCTCGAATCTTTGCTTTCAATTGCTCGACGGTTGTAGTTGCTGCTAAGTGAGGGAAATTGAGGCGATTGGCTCCAACAGATGGCGACACAATCGTCAGGGTGAAAGAAAGCGGTTCTGGCTGTTCCTCATCTCTTGTTGGGACAGCATTTCCAGTCGCAGAGGCGTCTTCGGACATGATGGTTATTGAATAGGACCTGTCTGGGTGTATTCTTGCTGGAGCCGCAGTTGCACGAGATATGTCTGTACAAGTATCCCAGTTGAAATAGTTGAAGGGAGCTTTCGATTGGTTTGGTGAGAATAACGACAGGTACTTGCCAAAGAGCTCCCGTGTGGCCAAGGTGTCCTGATGGATGCGTTACTTTCTAGTTACTATACAAGTGTATTGCTCATCCGATTGAAGCTCTAGGTACGCAACATGATACCTGTCATCCATCCACACACAGCCACTACCCCTGCCTGCACCGGCGCTACGATTCTCCGGTCCCGAAAGATATTCAAATTGCTGAGCGTCATCGCCCATCGCTCTCGGCACAATTGACAACTTGCAATACGATTCACTTCTCAGGCCCCAACTTCTGTGCTCGATGCCTCGCCAACTCCTTTATAATTTCCTCCTTTAAAGACCATATTCGCAATGGCAATTCCACCAATGGCCCGATGTGCCAGACCCCGCATCGTGGGGCGGATCCCAGGCCAATTTTCCCGATCCCACAAGACTCGACACTTCTCCTACTCGTCCCCAAGATGCTCGCAGAAAGGACCCCAATACAAAGATTCTTTTGGAACGCGGTTGCGACGGGCATTGGGGGAAACCAAGATCAAATGGGCGCCGATTCCCGTGGGCTTGGGAATTGGTTTCCTGGGTCTAGTCCAACTATACAGAATAAATGAGCGAGAAAAGGCTAGGTTGCGGGAAGAAGAGGATGGCTATGTAAATATTACCGGAGATGGGAACGGAGAAAGTGTTGAGGGCAGGCCCAAGAGACGAGAGAGAATCAGACCTACTGGGCCTTGGTCAGTATAGTTATATCGTTGAAGGAGTTCGGAGCTGATCGAGCGATAGGCAAGTTCAAGTCATGTCCACACTGCCACTAAAAGCTATTTCGAGAATATGGGGGAGATTTAATGAGCTGGAGATTCCCTACTATCTACGAGTACCGGGTTTCAAGTTATATTCATTCATCTTTGGCGTCAAGTAAAACTCCTCATTGCTACACTTATACAATACCAACTAATTACCGTATTCTAGTCTCTCTGAAGTTTCGGAACCAGACCTCCACGTATACCCCAATCTCGCATCCTTTTTCTATCGAACCCTCAAACCCGGCGCAAGGCCCCTCGATCCCAATCCCAATGCCCTCCTATCTCCCTCCGATGGTCGAGTCCTTCAGTTTGGTCAAATCGTTAGTGGTGAGGTTGAACAAGTCAAGGGAATGACTTATAGTCTTGATGCTCTCCTAGGAACCGATAAATCGGAAACCTCCCTCAATCCATCAAGTCCCTCGAACATTTTTGCACCCAAGGAAGGGGCACCTTCGCAAAGCACTGCAACACATCGAGAAGGCGACCAGGAAGTCATAAAACAGGATGAAGAATTCGCAACTGTGAATGGAATCTCATACACACTGCCCAATTTATTCTCTGGGCCATCACAAAAACAATACAACAAAAAGACCAGTGATGCATCGACTAAGCCCAAGGCTGCATCAGAGGCGGAAGTCCGTGCAGATCTTGCTTTGAATGAACGCCCTTGGTATTCTCTCAAACCCGAAAACCGAACTGCACTTTATTATGTTGTTGTATATTTGGCACCTGGGGATTACCATCGCTTCCATTCTCCAACTGCATGGGTTGCCGAGAAGCGAAGACATTTTGCTGGCGAATTATATAGCGTTTCACCCTATCTCCAACGAACCTTACCTGGACTTTTCACACTCAACGAAAGAGTGGTTCTTTTGGGACGATGGAGATGGGGGTTCTTTTCGTATACACCAGTTGGCGCGACCAACGTGGGTTCCATCAAGATTAACTTTGATCGAGAATTGCGTACGAACTCCCTGACTACGGATACCGCAGCCGATCGCGCAGCGGAAGAGGCAGCCAAACGTGGTGAGCCTTATAGTGGTTTTGCAGAAGCCACGTATGAGGCAGCAAGCCCAATTTTACACGGTCATGCACTTCGTAGAGGTGAGGAAATGGGCGGCTTCCAACTTGGAAGTACTGTTGTATTAGTATTTGAGGCACCAAAGGGAGAAAGACCTAGTCTCGATGAAGGTTGGATGGGCGAGAAGACAAAGATAAAAGGAGGGTGGAACTGGAATGTTGAGAAGGGGCAAAGAGTTAAGATGGGCCAAACTATAGGCTGGGTAGATGAATCATGAGTGTTGTGTGTGAGAGTGTATGGGTATGTTCCACCTCACTCAATCACTTTAGAATGTACCATAGGATCTTGAGGGAATACTCAATGTACACATTTATCTCACTTACCTGGGTTTTGACTTGTCTAGGAAAGCTTAGATCACTTCGCTGGCACAATCTGCTAGCTGTTGAATTTAAGGCGCACCAGACACTACCACAAAGACCTAACAGGGACAATCAATCAATCATGCACATGATTTGAAACTCTCAGAGCAATGGATACTAACAGCCTTAGGTTGCAGATTCTCTGCTCAAAGGGTTCCTGAGTTAGTCACATGATTGGCCTCGAGAATGAGTACCTGGATGGTCAACATGAACCATCAAGGTTGCAGACGCGACTGAACAAGCACATCATCAAACATTGCACTAACTTCTCTCTCTCTATCCTCCAGTTCCCTTTCTCCTTCCCTCCTTTCCACCACTAAATTCCAACCGACTTCCATCCAACTTCTACAAGCAATCTCTCAAAATGGGAGAAAACGACGACCACCACATACACGATGTCCTCATCGTAGGAGCAGGACCATGCGGCCTCGCTCTCGCGGCACGACTTCGAGAGAATACGCCTGCGTCCCTCTTCACAGAATCCGAGCACCAGAGATTCCATTGGATGAAAGCTTCTGCTACCTCGAAACTCACCAGCAGGCCTATGAGAACGAGTCGGCGGTCAAATACTGCGCCTGATCGTTTGCTTTCTGGTCCTGAGGTTCCTCGAGGTATTGATATTGCGGTGGTGAGTGTTTTCTATGATTGTTTCTTCCCCTTCAGGATCCCACTCTGTACTCACGAAGTTCTCCTCTTTGGACTCACTTTCCTCTCTTCGGATAGGTTTTTGGTAATGGTTGCACTGACTACTTCGGGATCTTTTGTAGCTTGACGAGAGTGGTGATAAGTGGATGAGTGCTTGGAATGAGAGATTCGAACGTCTGAATATCAGCCATTTGAGATCACCGATGTTCTTCCAGATCGACCCAAAGGATCGTGACGGACTATTGGGGTTTGCCCATCGAGAGGAAAGAGAAGGGGAACTGAGGGAGATTAAACACGTCGTCGGAAAGGGTTTGAGTAAGCACCAACGAAAGCAGAATTTAAAGAATGGGTTAGTACGGCGCTGAACCTTGAAGGAAGTTCATACTAACTCGACATTCAGTGGAAGATCCCAAGAAACAACCTACCTGGACGAGCGCGATAGAAAGGATTTCTTCCGACCAAGCCAAGCTCTTTTCAAGGAACACTGCGAGGATATTGCCAGACATTATGGTCTCGAAAACGTCGTCGAAAAAGCACGAGTCACTTCCGTTTCTTATGATACCGAATCTCCTGGCGAGCCTGGAATCTTTACTGTTGAAACTTCTATTGGTATTAAGCAATCTAGGGTGGTTGTTTTTGCTACAGGTCCCTCGGCACCTCCAACTTTACCCCCCCGTTGCTCTTTCTGCCATGAACATAACGGTGGTATTTCTCATGCCTTTTCGCCAACTACTTTACCTGACTGTGTCCTTCCGGTTCCGATTCTCGACCAGATCAAGGCGGGTGGAGAGATTACTGTTGGTCTTGTTGGTGGGGGCTTGACGAGTGCTCAGATTTCTGATGCTGCGATTAAGCGGGGTGTTTCGAAGGTTTATCACATCATGCGTGGTCCTATGAAGATCAAGCATTTCGACAGTAAGTCCAGTAATCCTTTCAGCCTTCCTCAAAACTCTGGGAACTGATTAGCCTCTTCCAGTGGACCTTTCCTGGGTCGGCAAATACAAAAACTTCCACCTGGCCAGCTTCTGGTCGGCGGACAGTGACGAAGAACGATGGGAAATGATAAAGGCAGCCCGAAACGGCGGCAGCATAACCCCTGAATACAAGAAGATCCTCGAGAACTTAGTAAAATCCGGCAAAGTCGACTTGCACAAGCACACCGAAGTCATCGACGCGAAATGGGATCCCGAAACTCAAATGTGGAATCTCGTAACCGAGCCGTCAATCGATGGTTTGAAGGTCCATCACATCGTCTACGCAACAGGAATCCCCACCGATTTCATGGAGATTTCGGCGTTGAAACCATTGATTGAGAAAGCACCTATCAAGGGTGTGGGCGGTATTCCTTGTGTTACTAATGAGTTGATGTGGAATGAGGAGATTCCTTTCTTTTTTACGGGACGGCTGGCGGCGTTGAGGTTGGGACCAGCGGCTCCAAATTTGGACGGCGCGAGGCAGGGGGCGGAGAGGATTGCGGGGAAGATTGCGGAGATTTTTAAGAAGGAGAGAAGGGATAGTGGGTATGCTAGTGAGGCTAGTAATGAGGATGTTGAAGGGGAGGTCGATATGAGGAGATTGGGGTTGGGGAGAGAAAATCAGTTTGGTATCCTTGGGACCTTGGAGGATTCTGATTGAAGAAGATTTTCATGCTTGTGGTGTCCTCTTGCATGTGGTTGGTGGTGGTAAATGCACAGTTGCAATCTAGAAGGTTGTCTTTGCGAAGGCTATCTTCAATATATGCAGGGCAATAAGGTGGCTTTGAAAGAAGAGTGCGTAAGTGTATACACTGTTTTAACTCAAAGGTCTAATCGCGAGTTTGCTTTGGGGGGGCCAAAATCGGCTGGTTACTGCCGCTTTTACTGCAACACTAACTTCAACCACGGTAGTACTGCAGTGCAGCTACAGGGCTACAAGGGCGCAGTCACATTAGTAAGTCTTCCCTTATCTACAGTGATCTACAAAAGAACTCTTCCTCTATTTCTAAACTTGAGAAATTCAACCCTTCAATCAATCGTACAATTCGAGGATTGAATCTTGAAACTTTTTTCGATCATTTCTTTGGATCGACAGCTCGTTACTGCATCATCATGTCTTCAACGCAAACAATTTCCCTCGAGACCCTTCAAAACGTCCCTGCTGAGTCCCCTCAAGAAGCTACCCCGCAAGTAGATCAAAATGCAGCGTTTGAACCGACCAATCCTGATGCCATTATTGCTGCTTCTCGTCTTGCTGATGCTACTGTGCCTGATGGTGGATATGTATGCACTTATTATGTTCTTACAATTATTGATCCTCGAGCTTATTCCCCTCTTCTTAAGTCTTTAATAAATAACAAAACACCACTCCACCTCTCCCATCCAAGAACACTTTCCCTTTTTATAATATAAACAGCTAATACTCTCCTGTTTCAGGGCTGGGTAATTCTCTTCTCCTGTTCCATCCTAGCATTCTGGTTTGTAGGTACTACCTACTCGTGGGGAATCATGCAAGCTGCCCTCGTAGAAAGGAAACTCTCATCGCCTTCAACCATTTCCTTCATGGGTTCCCTAACTTGCGCATTGATCTCCTTTTGCGCACTTGCGAATGCTGGGGTAATCAGAAAAATCGGTGCAAGGGCTACTGCTATCGTGGGTGTCTCGCTACTTGGAGGAGGCAATATTCTAAGTGGGTTCACGACGAGAAGTGTGGGTGGTTTATTCGTTAATACCGGGGTGGTTTGTGGGGTTGGTTGTAGCATGCTTTTCATGGTATTCACACACTCTCTCACACTCATTTCGGTCTTATAATAGTTAACGTTTGGGTAGGTAATTGCCACTATTCCCGCCCAATACTTCAACAAGAAGCGTGGTATCGCTAATGGCATCGTTTATGCTGGCGGAGGACTTGGAGGTGCCTGTATCTCCTTTGGAGCAAATGCGTTAATTCAAAATCTTGGTCCGGAATGGACTTTTAGAGTTCTGGGGATTATTATTCTTGCTACGGGGATCCCAGCTGCATTGCTCATTAAAGAGAGAGCGCCTCTTGCAAATCCTACTTTCGTTGAATGGTAAGGCTATCTATCCTGTCTGCTGTCTGTTGCTTGGAGCAGCTCCCTAATGATAACTTCAGGAGACTATTTAGGAATCCTCAGTTCACCGTTCTGTTTTTTGGTATGCACTTGCTTTCATTCTTGAATGTATAGATATCGTTGACTGAGCACAATTCTAGCCGGGGCATTGGCAACATTTCCGCTCCCCGTGGCACCCTTCTTCCTTCCACTCTACTGTACAACCGTTGGCTTGACTCCTTCAACTGGTGCTGGTTTAGTTGCAGGTTTCAACTTCTCCTCAGCAGTGGGACGTATCTGCTGTGGTTTCCTGGCAGACTCGGTGGGACCTGTCAATACAATCTTCCTCTCCTTGATTCTCAGTGCTCTGAGTATGTTGGTAATTTGGCCAGTATCAGATTCACTTGCTCCTTTGATTGTGTTCGTGGTTATTAATGGAGCTGCCAACGGAGGGTTCTTTTCCACGATGCCTACTGTTGTGTGAGTATTCTCTGAGTCCTTTTTTCTTTTTTAGGGTGAACTAGAAGGTCGGAATTTCATTCTCCAGACATACTAACTCTACCTAACCAGCGGGAATCTCTTCGGATCGCAGCGTGTGGGTGTTGCGATGGGGATGCTGGTTAGCGGGTGGGCTCCGGGGTATTTGATGGTATGTAAATCTTCTACATTGAATTCAAGCTTCTAGGTGAAGAAAATGCGCTGACTATGTTTTTAGGGTGCTCCGATTGCAGGATATTTACTTGCGGCTTATGGTGGAGAGCATAGTGGTCTCCAAGCATATCACCCCTCAATATTCTATGCCGGGTCGATGGCACTTGCTTCTGCTGCGGGTATTTTGGTCGTGCGATTGAGAATTAGCAGAAGTGTTTTCGCAAAGTTGTAGGCATCACCACCCCCCTGGTCTCAAATTACGAAGGTCGCTACCCCAAAAATCGTCTGCAAATATCGCATTTGCGCTTACACCATTGTACCTAATAATTATTTCTACATCTACTCCTTCCGTCACAGACACTTCATTACTTCTTACCGCTTAGTCAAGTCGACATCGGCCTTCTTGCAAACCAAAATAGAATATCTTCGCCCAACCCCCTTAATCTGTTTCAATGAAGTTAGGATCATGTATTGTTCAAGATGTCTGATGTGGTTGTGGTGGTGTTGGTTGTTGAGAGGGTCGTCTTGAAGATGTGGTGGTGGGTATGCGACATGGAATTGACGCTGGAAACGTACCTTGGTGAGAGCATATGGAGTGATTAACTCTTCTATCCACATTCGTTCGTATTGAGGAGTCGCAGGATGAACTGGAAGTTCGTCTTTCTCCCGAAACCAACGACATGGTGTTGTTGTTGTTGTTGGAGAAGTACGAGGTGTATGAAAGCGCTGCTTGGTGCACCAAACCAAAAAACCTCGAAAGGAGAACTTTTTTTTCTGAACTGCTTTTCGTTCTGTCTTATCGTGACTGGAAAATAAACTCTCAGACGTCAATCATTTAAGTGCATTGAGTGAGGGCTGAGAGGGTGCCACCCAGTGGACATTAAAGTGACAGTAATGCCTGCGCACGTCTCGTTGTCCTAACTTGGTGGGATAACTGAGTTAATTGTTCTAATTATCTAGGTCATTAATTTTCAACTGTTCTGGTTTTTAAAGATAATTTATTAGAAGTACCCTACCGCGTTTGAACAAAGAGGGTAGGAGTAGGTACGTTTCTATTTACAAGGGGGTGCCTTTCGCCTGCCAGGAGCAATTGGGGGGGATATCACAAGCGGCAGTAAATAAAAGGCTTTTCAACTTTCTGCACGTTAAAATATATTTGGAGAAGATCGTTCCGACCGAGTTGACTGGTTTTGAATTTTTCCGTAAGGGTCGGCAGTGCAGGTATGCGTGTGGTTACAGGGAGGGGATCAATAATGCCTCTGAACATTGTGCACTGAATTTCGCTCCTTCTTTTGGCCACCCCCTCAGTTGAAATAGAATAAGATAACTCCATTCCTTCCGAATTACGATTTTAGTAAATAAGAGCTATCAAGTCCTTTATAAAGTAGACTTATTATCCTCGGAAACGGGGTTAGAAAGTTCGTCGTGCAGTGACTAACTGTATTGTAACATTGAAGTTCTTTTTGGAGTAATAGAGTCAACTGGAAGAACAGTGATATTATTAAGGAACTAGCAAGAATGGCAACGTTCTTAATAGCTTTTTCTTACAAGTATTTGAATCCACATCGTTTCAGACCAATCCCCGCGAACACTGGTATTGTAGTAATTCACAAGTAGCTCCGCTCATTGAAAAGCTTTATTAATAATATTACTTCTGGTGTGTTTCGCTCAGTTGAAGACTTCGTACATGCTTCTTCAGGCTGCATCTTGGGTCCACCGCATATAACTAGTTCGGAGCATTGAGATCTCACCGTCACTTCCCATGAGGCAAATATCATTAATAGCTTCTCCTCTGTTAATTTTGACTTTTGTGTAATTGTTCAGACTTAAGAGTTCCTAAGGCTCATTCCTGTCATTTTACTCTCGGCTCAGTAGTAGTTGTATCTTCTCCACATCCCTTTTGGAAAACCCTAAACCTTTGAGCAAATACCCCTCAGCACCATTTACTTCAACGTCTCCCCATTTCCTATCCATCCACTCTAACAGAGCTAATATGTTTCTGCTTTAATTCCACTCAACTCTAGCATCCCGGGTTCTTCAAATGTTTCCTCGACGTTTGCTTTCCCCATTTGTTGCAACAAAGCTCCAACCAGGTATTCCCGAAATGGTTCAATTCCAATTCTCGTGAGCGCATAGTCGTGAGCGATGATATCCCTAGGTGTCTTGACCAAAGATAATATAATTGCAGCAAGAATCCCTGTTCGATCTTTGCCAGCTGTTGAGAATATTTTGTTAGCCGACACAATTCCGACTTAAGACCACGCGCGGAGCTAGAAGCAATTTGTGAAGTTGTACTAGTACCTGTACAGTGGAATAATATACTTCCTTCTCCATAATCCCGCAACCTCTCAAAGAAATATTGATACACATCTCGATGGGTATTCTCCAAAACATCTGAGTACATTTTTAGAAACCCATCTATGCCATTATTCGTAACAAACTCCGAAGGCGCGAGGGGTTTTCTAGGACTGGTATTGCCCGTTTCCGATCCGTTGCCTTCAACCGTTCCAAGCTCTTTCTCTGCATTAACTCCCGAACCAAAAACGTCCTCGGGCCCCGGTCGCGTCCAGACATTATCAACTCCCAGAATATCCGCATTCGGACGTTTCTCAACTTCTGCTTCGCTACGAAAGTCAAATATCGTTTTAATATTATATTCTTCTGTAAGAGCTCGAAGACTTTCTAGGGGGAGGTGGGAGAGTGAGCCTGAGCGGAAGAGGAAGTTTGGTATGAGGTTTAGAGAATCGATTACTCTGAGGTTGAGAGCATTGGGGATTGAAATGAAGGGTGGTGAGGCGAGAGTTTGGTCTACCAGATTTTTGGGAATACTTATGTTGATAGGTGTTGTGAGGAGTGTTGCAAGGTCTTCTGGTCGGGATTCTGAAGCCATCCTTGTGGCGGTAGATGTCAGTTAGAAGTAATTATTTTGGTAGAGTGGACATCTATATATATATGACTCGGAGGTGGGGTAATTTTCGCCCGACTGCTGAATAAGATTAGCGAACCACTTATTGGTTGAGAGCATAGCGAAACCTCGCTTTTCTATGAATTTTCGATACTAAAAATCTAGCCTGAAAGAAGGAAGTTGAAACCTCTTCTCTTTCTAGTTACTGGAATAATGTATCTTTTCACCGGATTACGATTTGATCTTCGAAAATTATGTACAAATCAGACCAAAGCAAAATAGCTACTTGCTTTTTAGTCAATGCTGCCTGGAATGTGAACCCGGCAGCATTGTGCGGCCTTGCCCTCAGAGTTATGAATACATGAGAAGGAATAGAAGCAAGACGCAAAAGTAATGACGAACAGAGTTTGCATGTTTTGCTTTTCTTCGCATCTCAAGACAAATCTTTAATTTAATAGGTATGAACCATTTCCCCCAAATATTTTGACTGGTTTAACAGTCCCACCGTCAAAAGACACACAGGTTCTCCAGATTTCAATCTAAAAAATAAATAACTCGAATAAATCCAACTTGAGGAGCTGGCTCAAGACTCATGCTCCAAACGTCTCCAACTCCGATATCAACCTGAATCACCAAGCAAACTCAAACATCTACCCAGTGCCTGTTCAGTATTTTGGAAGATGATGTAGAGTTGAGGGCATTGATACGAAAATTCCATGTAAAGTACAAGTTGGAGTATGGGTAATGAAAGTATTTTGATGGTGTGATTGAGGGATGAGATCCGGAAATGTGGAAAGATGACGAGGTATCATGGAACAAGTGCAAACCTACTATCTTTAATGAAGGATTACTTATTTTGAGGGTAGATTTAGTTACGAGATTAAACTAACTGAAGAGACTATAACCAGGCTGCTGGCTAGGTCATATCCAATATTCCTAAAACATCCAATCCATTACCCCTTCCTGGTAAGCCTCGGGTAATGATGATCTGCTTAAGATCTTACCTGCATTTACCCTCATATGCATACTGTTACTCAGCACAAAGTGTGCAGTAATCTAGGATATCACTATTATCCCAGTTAAGTAGATGATCACCACTCAATCTTTTCGAGGTATCGCACACAAAAATATAAAAACTTCCTCGGCCCTAAGCACCCTCCTTTCATTTCAACTAGCTATTTGGCAATGTTTTTCTACTACTTGATCATACATATTTTACTTCCACAGTCATATATTACAAAGGCAGCTACAAATGATATATGGACCCAGTTGAATCGAACCGTCAATGGTAATCTTCAGTCTGCGAAACCATTTGCAGACCCTTGTTTCTCCGCATACGATGAATCGAAAGATGTTTCCAGTCCAACTTGCACCCAAATCCAAGCAAATTATACAAATTCTCTTTACCGTGCCGAGTTTTATAATGGGTTTGCAAATAATCAAGACGAGATGTGTCTTGCCAACAACAACGATAAATGCCTTTTAGATCCAACATCCCCAACAAACCCATCTGCCTTTACGAATCGGAGCTGCAATCAAGGAAGTGTTTCAAAGTACTATATTGATGTTCAATCCCCTTCGCACATCGCCGCTGCATTCGAATTTTCTCGAAATACTGGAATTAAATTATCGGTCAAGAACAGCGGACACGATTATCTTGGAAGAAGCAGTCTCAAGAATTCGTTAGCTCTATGGACACGCAACCTCCGAAATCTTACACGCGACCCCTCGTTCATGCCTGAGGGTTGTTCTGCGTCAGATTTCCAGCCACTTGATACAATAACTACTGCTGCGGGCGTCAACACCGAGGAAGTCTACTCCTTTGCAGACTCACAAAACGTGACCTTTATTGGCCCTTATGGGACAAGTATTGGTGTCTCGGGTGGGTGGGTTCAAGGAGGTGGACATACCGTTCTCTCGCCTGTTTACGGACTTGGTATAGATCGGGTTCTTCAGTTCAAGATTGTTACTCCTGACGGCGTGGAAAGAGTTACAAACGCCTGTCAAAATGAGGACTTGTTCTGGGCATTGAAAGGTGGCGGAGGTGGGACATTTGGCGTGGTATTGGAAAGTACGCATCGTGTTGAGAAAGTCTCGAGTTTGATAGTTGCGGAAGTAAGGTACAAGCAGACGTTGGACAACGTGAACAATTGGTTCGATTTGCTGGTCAACAATTCGTTGCCTTGGGCCAAGCAAGGTTGGGGAGGTCATTTCCGATCAAGCAATCTAGTGAGCGTTACGCCACTGCTATCTCTAGAAGAGGCAAAGTATTCAATGAAAGCTGTGACCGATTTTGCCATCGCCAATAACGGGACTTTGACGATAGAGTCTTTGCCATCTTGGCAATCATTTTACACCAAATATCTCATCCCAAACGAAGCCGCGGTTGGCACGCCACGAATATTAGCCTCTCGCTTAATCCCTTCAATATTCTTCTCCACACAAGACGGTCGCACTGCACTCTTTAAACTCCTAAAGAAAGCAATAAACCTTGGATTCTCGCCATATATTCCTACCGATACACCATTTCTCTATCCATATCCACAAAATTCCACGTCTTCAACGATAGCATGGAGAGACTCCGTCTGGATGTTGTCTTTCGCTGTGGATATCGGGTGGAATGCAACACTTATTCAACAAGAAGCCACTTTAACAAATCAAGCTGCATTGATCAAAGATATAGAGAGTATGGTCGTTAAATTTGGAGGCGTTGTTGGAAGTTATTTCAACGAGGACTCACCCTGGACGGAAAATTGGGCCGAGAAATGGTGGGGAACCGAGAACTATGCGAGACTTCTTGAGTTAAAGGAAAAATACGACCCAGAAGCTTTGCTGGGGTGTTGGAAATGTGTTGGTTTTGAAGAAGAAAATGCTGATGAGCAATTTCCATGTTACGGAGGTGTCACAAGATTGGCTTGAACAACATGGACTGGCCGAATGAAAATAGTAGTTTGGTGGCATTGATTCGGAAGATTTGTTTGCTGGATTTTTAGGGGGAAAAGATGAACTAATGAACTATTTCGTATCACTCTTTACAAGTATGAGCTTCTCGTTCTTTGAACGCTTTTGGGAAAGTTTGAATGAAGTTGAGAAAACTCACCTCCCTCAGAGAGTAATTTAGAACCGGGGGCGGTTTTGGCGATGGGTAGTTTACTGGATACTTTTCTCCCTGATGATGTTGTGGAATAAACTTCAGACAGACACTGTTCAAGGTTTTCTTTTACCAAAAGAATTCTTTTTAAGGTGAATTCTACCTAAATATATACATACATCATTTTCTTGGTCATAGAAGGAGGGCCATTTGGTTTGAAGTAAAAAATAAAAATTAGTTCAGGACTTTAAAGTGGCAGTACGGTTCGTACATACCCTGATTATTCTAACGCAATTCCAGTAAATTGTCGTAGAATTCTAGAACAAATAAAAGACTACTAGGTAACCTGTATTGTTTGAACAATCAATTTCAGTTGTCCTACAAACTTAGGACAACGAACTACCTATGAATCTAGGCATGAACATAGCTACTGCCAGGGAAGATGTGCTTAAACGAGCGATACTGCCGTTCACCGCCTTGGAGGCAAACCCTCAAATTTCCGCCGAAACTCCTTTCTGTCAAATCACAGTTCAACCATCGTCCCCAAGGGCCTCTTCCTCTCACAATTGATATACCTTGACCGAATTGACCGCCCAATACGCGGAGGTAAATGCCCCTGGATTGCCACGAACGTAAGCTTCACACGTCCCTCTGGATGCGCAGCTTGAAGACCCCCAGACACCTCCAGCCCAATCACCACAGAAAGTGGTATCGAAAACGATGTTGTGATTCGCGAAATGGCTGTCTACATTGCACCCAGAACCGCCATTGAAAGCAACAAGCGGCAATCCCCAATTTCCCGTCACCGGGTTTCCGGATCTAATGTCGGCAGGAATCGCGTTTCGAGGAAAGAACCAGACATAGATACCAGAGGATTCCCATTGCATAGCATAGACACCGCCTCCTATGTTATTAAAGTTGTCGCCGAAGGGCGCAGGGGTAGTAGCACTACAACCAGTGTTTGCGTTTCCTGCATTGCAATTTGGGTTTTGCAAAACGGTGCCCCCTTGGGAACCAGCGGTATTCATGGTACATCCCGCAGATGTATGAAGGGTCACGGCATTCGACCCAGCAAGATTGACACCTTCAAGAATATCCTACAGAATATCAGTGCTGTGTTTTACCGAAAAGAGACCCAAGAGATGAGACAGCCTCATACCCATATATGACAAGGCCAGGAAAACGAAAGAGATTTACATACAATTTCACCAGAACTAGGCCATCCAGGGCCAAATAACCAGTACGCCGGCCAAACCCCGCACACGCTGCCTGGCATGTGAGCAATGTCTGCGATGAAGAGGCCATGCGTGTAGGCTTTGTTACTCGAGACGCGAACGGAGGCCCTTCCAGCGCCAGGGTTGACTGTGCTGTGGTCAACGCCCATGTATACTTGGTTGTTGGCATTGTTGATCAAGCCCAAATTTTGGGAATCTCCTCGGTTTTTGTAATCTACAAACCCATGGGTTGGATCAGGGCCAGTATAGAAGCTGAAACTGTCGAAGAAATTGGCGGAATTGTAATTATCGACTTGACGATATGCGGCGGTCGCAAATTCTTTTGGTACTGTAAGGTTCGCCGCAAGTGCGTGAACTGCTAAGGCGTCTGCAATATTCAAGAAAGCCAAGAAACTGGCACCGAAAAAGGTTCGTTTGAAAGCCATGTTGGGACTTAGTACCTTATGAAGCTAAAAATGGTCGATGTGTATTTGGGAAATCTGAATAATATGTACAAGAGCTAATATTTACAGCAGAAACTGAGGAGAAGAATGGATATGAAGAGCTACTGGAAGGAGTGGAAGTGCTTGAAGTTCCGAAATTCAAAGGCAGGGACACTGTACTATATACTCCCACGAGTCACCAAAAAGCAATGGCAAATTTGACCAAGAAAAAGACCAAGTAGTTAATATCCGTGCCATTTCGGTTCCTTTGCGCCGAAAAAGAAAATTCTCTTTCGCCAATAGTCTTCTCCCGAGGAGCTTTCCGCCTTCAGTCCTCTGGGGGAGTGCCAAATTTCGTTTCTGAGCAGCACGCGTGAAGGCCACGGCAGTAACGTGGTATAGTTGCGCGTCACGGAGAGAAAGACCGCATCAAATGATTGATAATATCCCAATTGAGCTCGAAGTCTGGGGTGATGTACCTTTCGGAGCAGTGTTGGCATCTGTTGTAGTCCCCAGAAACTTGACGGAAAACAACTTTCGTTCGCCCTAAGGAAACATTGCCAGGTCAGAACGATGATTAGCAATGGTCATCTCTAAGACGGGGCATCCAAGGCGGTTGTCGTGCAGTAGAGGCTCGGAGGATATCCTCAAGATGGAAGAAAAAGCTTCGAAAGACAACAGGAGGTGTTAGAGAAGATCGTCATGCGCCACTTCTGCAGGGACAGAACAGAAACTGTTATGTTTTTGGTGCCAGCTATGCCGTATTGTGTGACATCTCATAGGTTGATGGGTCATATAAAGGTCAGAAGGCTGGCAACTATGATATTGCAGGACTGCGATGGCTTATGCCAGCGTTATGGTTCGGATATCAAGTCGCATCTGTCATGAACTTGCTGGAAGATCGGCAGGAGTCCTATCGGTAGTCTGGAGATTCCAGAATCCAGAACTCCTTCCAGTGTGATATCTTGCATATGGCCGGATTATGACCGACGATCTTGTGAACGTGTGGGGGAATTCTGGTTAGCTTTTATGAATGTGTGTGATAAGGTAGAATTGGGAAGGCGGGGTTCTATGGAAAGCGCAAGGGGTAACGAAACACCGAGGTAATTCCTCTCCAACATCAGATGACTTGACTAAACTTTGGCCGCTGTAATGAGTCTCACCGGTAGAGAATTTTTGTTCAGCACTTATGTGATTTGGGACGAGTTGAAATCCCGTGGTTTTGTGTCCAGTTGAGGCTCATCGTACAAGTACGCGATTACGAGCAGAAGGGAAGGGGGGACGTCTGTTCTGAGTTGGGGTGGGGCACAATCTAAACGATGTCTACAAGTAATGCAATGCATGGCCAGGGAACGAAATCCTCCACCACAGGAATGTCATTGCTAATTTTCTGTTTGGAGTAACGTTCACTCACGGTCCATTTGAGTCCTGCAATCCGAAGAATTTAAAGAGGGTGGCCACATCGGCTCGTGCTAGTACATGCATGCCCACATTCCTGTCAGCCATTTGGAGTATTCTGTTCGTCAATCGTGCTATTTATTGGGTCGTTTACCACTTCGTCCCAGGCCCAGCACTCCATAACGGCCTCCCAAATAAATCCTGCATTACCAAGGTTTTCCACTTATCGCAAACCCGGTCGGAGAAGCATGGAACCAAGCCATCAAGAGGAATATATGGACTGAACCTTCCTAATAGAAAAGCATTGTGTCTTCGGTACCGCCTGAAATAAGGGGTGTAACTACCAACCATCGGCTTGCAAATCTCCACAGACCCCAGGTACGCCAGGCGAGCTCGTAGGGTTTAATGGGCAATCTACAAGTACACAAGGAGTTCGGAGTTTCATCCGGATCTACAGTCTGCATACTCATTTACGAGCGCTCCATACAACCTCCTCAGTCGAAGCCGCATACAGGGTTTAGCCGCTTCTCCCTATGAGATCCCTCTTCTCGTCGGTAATATATGAAAACAAACCATGAAAACAAACTCACACGAAAAATCTTCTGTCTCTCTAAACTCTACACCTGAATGCGAACAAAACTAGAGGTCATTTTCAGCGTCATAACGAGTTTTCAAAAATGAAAAGATAACTACTACTAAGCCGAGAGCAAAAAGACTTATATGATCCTTAAATATTCCTGTGTTTAATATAAGATTAAATTCTTAATTAATGTAAGAATTACTTACAGATGTGTTTCTTTTTTAACTCGTAAGTAAGAGTAGACTTTAATCTCTCTCTTATCTTCTAAATATATATTAGTCTATTTACTTAAAGAAAAAACAATATTAAAATTTAGAAAATAATAAGAATCTTAACTAAATATAGGTATAGTCTCGAACTCTTCGTCTAAATAGAAGTTAGCTTCTATTAGTTATAAATAGATTTTTCTAGAAAGAAATACTAAATAAATATATTATTCTAATTAATTAAGCTAATTTAGAAGTTTAAAGAGATTACTTCTCTTTAAATTATTTTATATTCTTATAAGTATAATATCTCGAATATACTAAAGACTAAAAACGACTAAATTATAAATTATAAATTATAAATTATAAATTATAAATTATAGAATATATATAATTCTAGATATAAATCGAAAATCTTAATTTATAAATCTTAAATAATATTTCTTTTTAGAACTAAATCGTAAATTATAAATTATAAAGTAAGAGTATTTATATAAATTAAATATATAAAATAATAGATATAATATAGTTTAATAGTACTCTATATACTTACTCTCTACTCTACTACTTTAAGATATAATTTACTAACTATAATAGATAATATTAATTAAAACTACTTAGAATCTAATAAACTAGAAGTATCTATAGCCTCTTAATATATTTATATATTATAACTAATATAGTTTATTAGCGAGTCGATTATATTAGCAAGTCGATTACTAAAAATATATATAAAAAACGTCTATATAACTCTAGTAAGAATCTATAATTCTTAATAAAAATTAATAAAATTAAAAACTTTAATATAGTTTATTAGTATCTCGCTAATATTAGTACCTCGCTACTTGAAATCTTATATAAAAAACGTCTATATATAACTATATACTTTAAGTATATATTAATAAAAAAATCTAAAATTAAAATTTTAGTTTTATTAATATAAGAGTATTCTTAATTCTTAGTTTTTAAATATTACTTATCTTATATTAAAATATTATTAGATAAAGAAAAATTTACTAATAATTATAGAGGTATTTTTAAGCGAATTATTAATTAAAACTAGTAAAGAATTAAAATTAATATTATTATAATATTAAACTCTTATTTCCTTAGTAAAATTTTAATTTTAGATTTTTTTATTAATATATATATAAAGTATATAGTTATATATAGACGTTTTTAATATAAGATTTCAAGTAGCGAG